>JAHWFP010068394.1:0-12882 GCA_023313725.1 Lithobius niger | reverse complement strand
TTGCACATCTTATCAGATATTATTCACCAGGGAGGGTGTATGGGGGGAAACAAAATCAACAAAATCCGCACTGGCAAAAGATTAACAATCCCCTTGGTAAACTAATGTTGTCTTGGTTGCTTAATATCTCCATAGTTTAACAGTTTAAGTACTGTCACAACTCAACTTTCCACTCCAATACGGATTTAGCAAGTAAAAGACCGTTCGATGTCAAATAAAATTAACATTTGTTTTAAATGATAAAATAGCTAAATAAAGACACAAATCACAAGGTAAAGGGTAAATGAAGCAAGCAGTCTGCATTAAAGACTGGCCTTGTGAGGATACACAATACTCTAGTCTGAGAAAAAAGAAAAGACTACTGCCCCGACTGGGACTCGAACCTAGGACATCCCGTTTACTAGCCGGGCGCTCTAGTAAAATGGATATATTTTTGTAAACCCACTTGGGACATAATTCAGTACCACAGGCAGCATATCCCCCCCTCTCCCCCTCACAGGCCCTATGTATGCAACTGAAAACACTGGCCACCTGTAAATACCCTTTTTGAAGTTTTATTTTTTTTAGTTTGAGTTGGTGGCGTGGATCTCCTTAAAGCATGGGCCTAGGAACAGAAGCCACTCTTGCTCCCCCTTCTGGTCGCCCCTCAACAAAACATTGGATGTACAGTTGGATGTACATTGCCAATGAAAAGTTGCAGTCAAATCGATTGTAGAGAATTAATACATCAAATAAGCGGAACTCCCCTGATAAGTAGTGAAATACAAATAAGCTTTGAACACAAAGCCCACGTGAGTACTAAATTTATGACGAAAACAAATCTTTGCTTCTGTTTCCCCTATTCATTTCCACTGAAAAATCTTCTTAATAATAACCCAACAAAACCCAAACTTAACTTTGAAAAGATGCTGGTGAGGACTAGTGAAGCTTGGTTACCTTATTCTTTTCAGCAACAAAATTTCCTCACTAAAAATCCAGCAAAAACCAAAACTGAACACGTTGAAATGAAGCTGTAGCAACCACCTAATTCATTTCCGCTAAAAAATACCCTCACTAATAACCAGAAAAAATTTGATCAAAACTTAAAACTCTAAAACGATTCTGAAGAGGTCTAGTCAAGCTTGGTTAAATGAACCATTTGGTCATGAGATTGAATCCAATGTGAGATGGTTACCTTATCAGGGATTCGCAATGTAATCCAACACAATCATTGATTTTGTATCTAGTTAAAGGCCTGCCATTCAGATAGCACTGCATGCCATATACTGCATTCACTTTCTATTTCCGTTTGACATCAAGCAATTAAAACTCTACGCACAAGCAATAAATAAACAGGATCGGTAATTGTCATGCATATCCACAGAATTGCTGAACCGGCTGCATGCAGTCAGAATTTCAAATGACTTTTAGGATTTCAAATTTATGAATTTATTTGAGTTCTGGTTACGTTAAATAATATCTTTGAGTTTTGTTATTCCTATGACTAACCAGATTGACACTGGAGTCAAGTGAGTCAAGCAATTAAACCATCTGCTTGCTTGAAACAGACACTACGCACACGCACGATCAATAACTTAATCATTCATCAAAGTTGTGCCACGCCCTCCCCACCCCTGTTTTGGGAAAAGCTAAGCAAGTTAAATTAATAACGGCTCTTTTTTGCTTTGTGATTCGTCTAGTCTATCTTTAATTATTAATCTGGAACTAGTTACATCTAACGAGTACATCTGGCAAGTATGAAGCCAACTCTTAAGGCCCATTCTGACTGAATCAGGTTACGGTACGTTATGTCCTCTGACACGGTCAACAACAACGACTGGCACCGGCACGCGTTCTCACTACAACCGACCGGGCGATAGAGCTCAGCCAATCATTCACGTTGGGAAGCCATCGTTGTGCACTACCGTGCGTTCCGTTTGGCAAAGCACTTCAGCAAATAGCTTTCTTGGCTCAATGCTGACGTCACCAGTAGACGTTCGGCGCTTTGCGAGCAAACAGGACGATCGTCGTAGGAAACACGATGGCTGGCGGTTTTATAAAAATAACTCGTTTGTGACTATTTGGGCTCTTGGTAAAAAAAAAAACTTGCGCCAGTTGTTTTCCAGCACTGTGTAGACGACGTAGATTTAGTTGGGCTGTTTGCAGTGAAGGGAGTCAGTCTGGCAAACTAAACAAATAATTAAAAATTACGAAATATATTCCAGAATTTGTGACTATGCACGTACTTGCGAACGATGCACTCACTCGCTACACACGTCAGTAGGAAATCAAGAATTGCAACGTTATTTTTTGAAAAATCGTTTTATAAATTAGGGTTTCAGCGAGCACACAAAACTAATTATCGGTATGGCGTCTGTTAGTCTCAGTAGAGTCGACCGTTAGGCTGAAAAATGTGCCATTATCTCACGTCACGTCGAAAGTGTCAACGTACAAGGGGGCGGCCATCTTGAAGCTAAGCCAAAAAAGAACTAATTTTTCTGCTTCGCGTTGCTTCGAAACACTTTCTCAGTGCCTGTAATCGGAACAGTCATGACCGCTTCAGCAAACGAAGCGCTCACGCAAACGGGACAGTGATTCTCATAAGCACTGAAGCGCTTTGCCAAATGGAACGCACGGCTGCTAACGGCCTGCCGCTGGAGCGAACTAATCTCGTTATGAACCGAACAACACAAATCCATAGTACTAACAACTAAAAAGTGAAAGATAATTCGTAAAAGCAACCGCTCAAACTTTAGCACATCCAAGTACAACTCAATTTTTATTTTTGCTTGCAAATGCAGCGGCTCAGTCATTCAGATCCCAAAACACACGCTCACACACGCCTTACAACGAAACCCTGCATGCATCATCACTTCGAAAGAACATTCACACACACCGCCTCGAAACTTGTGAGTTATTTCCACACGTAGATGTGAGCTTACCGCACAATTAATTAGCCATTTCCTTCCACGAACTCCTCTCCCCCCACCCCCCCACCTCCCTCCGTGTCTTTACACTCTTTTTTTTCTGTTGATGCCGTAAAACCAGAGGAACTCGTGTTTCGATAATGATTGGCTCATGAGCGAACAGATTCAGCGCCATGTTGCTGTGACGTTCGATTCGTAGTTTCATTGGCTGGCCGTTAGCTCGCTGCCGGAACAGAGAGGCCAAAGTCAAGCCAAGACAGACATGAACAGCAGAACTCCAGCAGCCATAAGTTCTTGCCCGTCGGCTATTTTTATTGTTTTGGGTGGGAGACTGGCTCCAGGACATAATGCGAAATTGTTTTTTTTACACTAGCAATACAAAATTTACAGAAATAAAATTAATCCGCGAAAAATGCCCACTGGGAAAGATGAGGCCAACTGGAATTCTATGGAGTAATTAGAATCAAGTAGTTAACTGATCACAAAAAGATAAACAACAAAGCTGCCTGCCAAGGTGAGGGGTGGGGGAAATAGTCACGTGATGACAAAAAGGGAAACATAAAAAAATAGCCGAGTCCGGAAATCGAAACTAGAAACAGGAAGGTCAGCCATCTTGTCTGATTTTCTCTTCTCGAAATAGCAGTTTCATACTACCTTTAAAAGATGAGAATTTTTGTGATCCTTTGTATTGGCAAACATAGGAATACGTAGGAGCGTTAACAGGAGCACAGCCATTAGCTTCCAACTTCAGGAATAAACAAATCCTGATGCAAACCTATTTACGTTGCCTTTTGGATTTAAATATCAGACAATCTAAATGTTGCCTGAATTTCCAACATTCAGCACACACAACCAATCTTTAGGAATTGGAGATGCCGGTCTCTTTTGGAATAATCTTATTTATCACGAGTGGTTCTCCATGTCCGAATACGAGACTCCTATAAATTTGGTTTATTTTTGAACAGGTTTGTCACGTAATTTCACTTCTTCATCATTCTGTTTAAACATTGATTCTGTGTTTGTCATGAAGTTATCTACCCTAACTAAGGTTCTCTATAGCTGATGCAAAGTTAGTTCTGGCTGAAGTTGACAAGTATCCAGCTAATAATTATCTAGAATGATTCGCCTCTAATGCATAATACTAGCAAACATTACAGGACTGATAATTTAAATTGTTGTAGTAATTTGCAACATTGTCAAACAGACTAACGGTATAAATAATAAGATTGATGCAGTAAAGGTAAAAAGACGTGTAATTCAAAGCGAACCTGCTACAGTAGCCTTATGACACTGTTTACCATGTCATCCCTAGCAAAAATTAAGGTTTAGCTAATGCGGCCATTTTATCAGAACAGTTCACAACCCATGTTTTCTTACCTCGGCTGTCCAGTTTCGTTCACAATTTCCATGAGTAGTATTAATCTGGAAACAAATGCAAACATTAGGTAAAATAAAAGTGCAATGATGGATTTGACTTCGTCACACCTTTTCATCTATATTCTACTTAAGCAGTGCCAGGACTGAAACTCTTGAGTGGCTAATGGCAAGGGAGCATTTAATATTCGCGGGACACTTTTGGTAAATGGTCTAATAAATGGTCTTCTTGTGTCATTAAGTGCAACATTTAGCATCAATGTCACTTTCCCCATTGTCGCTATAACATCAGCTGCACATGGGATGCTTCTTAGCAATATGTTACGTCAGTTGCTGATTTATTCAGCTGCTGCACATGGAAGATGAAACACGTGAGGAACTGACGAAGTGAATTTTTGGACTCTCACTGTGAAGGTGAGGTTTTTAATATAGGGATTTCTTTAGCTGCAGGTTGCAATTTGTTACTCAGCAGATCTACTTGGCTGGTGGGTACAACAAAGCTTTAGATCAACTGTTTGACTGACAATGCAATATCAAGTTTTTATAAGCCTGTCATTGCAACATGGCGATTGTGCTGGTTCCTTTATCTTCAAGTGACAGTAAATAATTGTGCATACTTCAACATTTCTGACACTGAGTACATACTAACCCGTGGCCACTTGGATACCGACGTATGCCTCCAATGTATAACAGCGAAAAACTAAGTCCCAGCGCGACCTTTGTGAGGGGGCCCCGGGGACCCCGAGCACATTGGGCATTCACAGCCCAGTGTTCTGTGTCGTCGGCTCCAAACCAAGAGAATGCCGGTTTGAATCCGAGAACTGACCAAACTACCATATGGACTCTAAACAAAGGGTCTGAAAGTTTTTTCAGGCGGTTAAGGGTTATTGGTTGCAATCGAGTATTTTCTTACCCATCAGCTACCCCGTAGCTGCCTACATATGAATGTACGCTTTCAACGTATTACAGCGAAAAACTAAATCCCAACGTGAGCTTTTGAGGGGGCCCGGGGACCCCGAGCAAAGCGGGCAGTCACAGCCCAGTGGTCTGCATCGTCGGTTCCAAACCAAGAGAATGCCGGTTCGAACCCGAGAACCAACACAAGTACCTTATAGACTGTAAACAAAGGTCTGAAAGTCTTTTCAGGCGGTTATGGGCTAAAAATTGTAAAATATTGTACTTAATCGTTTTATTCTAATTAAATTCTGGATTGTAAAATAAATTGCACAAATGTTTACATAATTTGTGTAGACAAATAAAACAGAAACTTCCGCTAATATCAAGCGAAGGTGCAACACGCCTTTACCCAAGAGTTGTAATCAATTGATATAATACGTATAAAACGTTCTAAATTTAAATAAATTATTTTAAATAGTTTTTTTGTCCCAAATAAATCGTTACAAATATTATTAGCTTAGAAATTCGAAAATCACAATGTCCAACACGTTCTGTTAAAAAGCAATTTGAATTTTTGAACTAGCCAAACGGCTTATGCGTCACTCTTTCACAAAAGATGACTCATAGAAACTTTAAATTGCAAGTTTTGTCAATCATTCGTTGTGATGCGTTATGCGAGCATCTGGGATGAATTCCTACTTCGGTTCCTTTTGTTACTATATCCTCCACCTTTCCCTGCCTATATTTCGGGCTTATAATCTTGATTACAAAGTGTCATTTCTTTCCTTACTTATTTTCGGCTGATGCTTTGGCCTAAGAATATGAGTTTCTGGACATAGTCTATTTTACCCTTTCTGTGGTTTTCCTCTTGGATATCGAGTGTTGAGTATGTACATGACATATTATGTTCATATTGTTGTCCCTCATTCTTATTCTTTGTAATCTCTCTTCTGGTTGTTGTGTTTTTGTTCCCCTGTAATGAAAACACTCTCTCTTGCACCGATACCCTTTTGGGCTGTGCCTATAGGAAAGTATGTAAGCAAGATGTACAACCGTTTTACTTGAGCACCATCATGGTTAGTACAGCCAAAGGATAATGATTTCAGATCAAGAAAGGTCGTTGAATATTTAGCGTCTCGGGCAAAGTGATACGTACGTGTATTGAAGATTGACATTTAGGGTTCAAAAGTTAAAACGTCCGATGGTCATTGAGTTTATGAGAAATGACTAATTGGAACTGTGGAAAATGTTTTGATGCATAGGAGCATAAGTCTATGGCTGTTAATCACTTTGCCAGTGGTTTAACATATGGTTTCCTTTTCACAACCATGTATTAATGAATAAAGAGGTTCGTCTGACAAACCTCTTTCTGCTTCTTCTGCTCACCTTCATATGAAAGAAAGCTTCCGATTAATAACAAATGTGGTTTCACTCCCCATAGTTTTCAATGTGTTGCAAATCTTGTTACTTGCATGTTTGCTGGGGCCAATGGCCAATCTTAATCTTGTGTGTCTATTCTTACATAGGTGGACATTATCTATACCTTGTAATTAAATTTCCGGTTCCTGCTTCTAGAACTTTCCATTACCCATAGTACCCTGGCTATTTCGCGGTTGTCATGGGTTACCAAAAGGTATTTAAGCAAGGGTGCCAGCATGGAAAAATCAGAAAACCTTGGGCCAGCCAACTGGCTGGTCCTCCCTCAACCCCTGCTAGGTATCCTAGTTAGGGGGATGTTTGGCTGTTAGGCCTTTAGTAGGCCCAATTTTGGTTAGGCTCTTTTCCCCCAAGGAAGTAAGCCTTTTGTTTAAGCCTCTTCACCCTAACTTAACCCTAAAGTTCCCCAACCCTTTTCCCACTTTTGGTTCAGTCTAATTTTGGTTTGCTCTCCCACTTTGTTATTTTCCGTCACAATGCAACCTTTATTAAGCACTTCTTGGGTTGTTAAACAAATATTTATCACTTGGTAACATAGCCAACGAGCCAATAAGTTGCTACGAGTATGTAACGTATGGTATAACAACTCAAGCCGTGAGGACCAATCTGTTCGTAGAAATCAAGCCAATGAGCTCTTCTTGAGAGCCACCTACAAACAGAACAGGAACGTAACAACAATTTGTTTTTATGCTAGAAGGGAGTAGAAGAGATCCCCCTTCCACGCCATGTTTTCTTTTTTCCTTTCGCACGAGATTCAAGAGAAAATAACGCACACCACAGAATGCTACAATTAAAAAGAAGATATCTTTCAATTGGTTGCTGGATGTTACGTCTACACATAACTTACGATATGTACCCACGCCCACATGCAATAGGGTGCCGTACTTGTCAGAATGAAACTGTTATATATGGGCCATGCAGATGGAAAGGGTCACCAAAACAGAAGGTTGTCTACTTACAGTCCTGCGAAGAGTAATACCTGCTAATGGCCCTGCAGCAGAAGCCGTGTGGCAAACAGGAAATATGTGACATATGCCATGTGGACAATGCAGGTAGCCCACGCTGGGTTACAGTAACATAATCGGCAGCATTGCTCGAGGCGAGCTACAGCTTTCTGATAAACATTAGTCCACCACATGAAAAGATCATGTGATACATACATAATGCGGCGATCAGCGCCACACGTTACAATGAGGGCCAATTATAATAACATACCTCTATGATGCCCCAATATATAGCATATCTGGGACATACACCACAACACCACAATCTCCTTTAAATAACAAGTGCAAAGAAACAAAATAATAATACACCAATTATCAACGTAGCCTACCTATTAAATATTTCTAATATTCTCTGTACACTTAATTAGTAACAACTATAATTTTAATTGGCAACACTATATGCAATAGGCTTCTAAAACTAAACAAGCTTTGTACTACGCAATTGGCTTCTCAGCAATGCACTTGTATGCAATTAAAAACATTTATAAATCAGACGGACACACACCTTCCCTCACACAAAAGAGGCAAGACAGAAAAAACAACCAAAGAAGAAAAAAATTGGCTGAAAAATACACACTATCAACGTAACACAAGCTACATATTGAATTTAATGGGTGAGCGACGAGTCCGATGACTTCAAAAGTTCTGTAACCGAATCTGAAACAGAATCTGAAACAGAGTCCTCACAGTCCACAGATTTAGGAGATTTCACGGTGTTGCAGGATTTTTATTAACAGAACGGGCAATGGCTTCTCTTGCAACAGAACAGTTCCCAGAGATGAGGAACCAGAACAGTTTGCCGAAGGAGACAAATTCTGGCTACCGCGCTGACGCTGCAAATAAGGTTGGTTAACGTACCACGCCCCATTGGCTGCACCGTAAGTGTGACACTGATTGGTCGAAGGTCATCGGGTAAGCGGCTGGCTCCAGCACTGATGGTCTCAACGGGGTCACGAGACCTCCCACTTCCTTCGGAAAGACGCCTACGCAATAACGCATTTCCTCCAGATTAAGGGCGTTCCTTCCAATGATATGCGGAAGAACCACCGTGTTTCGGAATCACAGTCCCCACAATCCAAGCATGTTTAGCTGCAGGTTGTTAGTCTGTCGCGTAAACTTTATCGCCAATATCGAAGGTGACGTGTAGACTTTAATTGCCTTTCTTGTGCTTTGTCGACATTTCGCTGTACGTTTGGGAACATTAAAAATAGTCTCGTACGCACACAGCATTGCAAAAATAATTTAGAAGGACTACGTTGCATGTGGAATGCTTCTCGCCTGCACCAGAAAATCCAATACAGCATTTTTTAACAAAATACTTTAGGTTACGTTTGCCTTTAGTGGATTCTTTAATGAATGATCCAAGTTTTCAGCAAGCCCGTTAGTCGCAGGATGATATGGTACACTGGTAATATGACGTATTTTATTTTACTTCAGAAACTGCTGAAATTCGCCAATACAGTATTGACTGCCATTGTCAGAAACTACAACAGAACAGCTACCGTAAGTTGCGAATAAGTTACGGAAAACTTTAATCATTCTAGAAGCAGTAACCTATGCCTCACATCATAAACAGATGGAAATTGGAATATGCTATGCATCAATCACCACAAGAAACATATTTTCCTGAAATTCACAAAACTTAGTGTGTAAACGATACCAAATGGATGTAGGTCTCTCAACCACACGTGCTTGTTTGATTTAAACCTACTTCCTTGTTAACTTGACAGTCTTTGACACTTTTAACTGTGTTTTCCAAGCCTTCGTCAATTTTTGGCCACCAAAATCTAGTGCATGCAAGAGCTTTAATTCGACAAATCCCAACAGTGGCCTCGGTGCAATTCCTCAAGAACCTGTGGTCTTAATTTAGTCGGAATAATTAGTCTATGGCCCCAGAAAATGACACGACCATCGAGTGACAATTCAAGTTTTCTAGTTAAAAACAGTTGCAATTCAGCGTCTTCAACTTTCTCAGGCCAGCCTCATTTGTATACCGATAAACTCTTGCCAAAAGCTTATCTCTGACTGTTATTGCCTCCAGCTGATCGGCTAAAATTTGTAAACTTTCCCTTGTTTCAAGATTCATGACTTTCCAACCTGTAGGCCTAGAGGATGGAGGTTCATACGGAACAGGCATACGTGACAAATAATCCGCTCTCAGATTCTACTTCCCAGGGATATATTGCAGTTCGAAATCGTACCCATATAGAAACAAGGCCGACCGTTGCATTCTAGTGGCTGCCATTGCCGGGATCAAAACCTTACTGCCAAATATCCACTGCAAAGCTTGTTGATCAGTCTGCAGTATGAATTTGCGTCCAAATAAGTATTGGTGGAACCTTTTTACACCAAAAATAATCGGGAATACTTCCCATCAAAATTAACAGAGCCAAGTTCTGCCTTACTTAGTGCTCTTGAACCATAGGCCACCAACCGATCCACTCCAGAGGGCACTACATGAAAAAGAGCCGCCCGTACCCCAACTGAAGACGCATCACACTATAGTTTCAGTGGCAGGCTTGGATCGTTATGCATGAGGATCCTAGCTTCAAGAAAAGCTTCTTTAGCATCCTGCACTGCCTTAGAGCACATTTTGTCCCACTGCTACGCATTTTTGTATGAAAGTAATCTGTTCAGTGGTGGCAGTATGGAGGTCAGATGGGGAACGAATTTAAGAGACAGGTTCATGAATCCTAAATAGGATTTAAGCTTTAGTACATTTTTAGGCTCAGGTGCTAACTTTATACTATCTAGCACTTCAGGTCTGTTAGACACTTCATCTTTGTCAATCTGGAAACCAAGATAGTCTACCCGTTTTTGACTCTACTTACATTTAGATTTCTTAACTTTTAAGTCCGCTTGCCTGCAGTGCAGCACAAACATTCAGCCATCATCATGCTCTTTACTCCTTCCAGTAGCTAGAATATCGTCGAAAAATGGGTTTACCTGTGATATTTCTCTCAGAACGTATTCCACTTGCTTCTGGAAGAAGCCTGCAGAAGATGCTAAGCCAAAAGGATATTTCTGCCATTGGAGGAGACCCAGACACGTGGTTATGGTTAACTGTGCCTTAGATTCTTCATCCAACTCTCTTGCGAGAATGCATTGCTTAAATCTATTATTGTAAATGCGTCACATCCCAAAAGCTAACTAAACAAATCCTCAGCATGTGGAACGGGGTGATATTCTATTTTCTGCTGAGGATTGCCCGAATAATCACTCACGATGTGAATGTCTCCGTTTGGTTTAAAGACCAAAACTGTGGGCGTGGCCCAGGCATAGCAATCCACTGGCTTCAAAACCCCCTCCTGGACCAATCTGTGGATTCCTGCTTCAACCTTTCCCTCACAGCCAAAGGGACGAGTAGTGGCTTTTAATGAACAGGTGTTGCACCAGCTTTTAATTTGATGCTGGCCTTGAATCCTTTGAGGGTACCCAAACCCGATGAAAATAGGCCGAAGAACTGATCAAAGCAAAGGTCAGAAACAAAAGTTGGTACTCTGAGATTCAGATTCACTTTTAATTTAATATATTTCTTGAATTATAACTTGATCTTAACATGGGTTCAAATTCAACCTAAATCTAGCCATCCAGCTGCGTCCCAGCAAAGCATGCTGCTCCCCAGAGCAATAACAGCTCTCAATTTAGCCGTTATATTATTTAAGGTAACATTTACCCAAGGCACCTAGTGGCTTCACTGCATCACCTATCCAAGGCGTCAAAGTTATTCCCGTAGGATGTACTTTAAAACCTTAAAAATAAGTGTGGTACCAGCTGGCTACTAGTAAAGTTGCATTAGAACCAGAATCTATTTTGAGTGGTAACCCATGCCCACTTATTTTTCAATTAATATTCCATCGATTAGCAAAAATTGATTCTACTATTGTAAGAGCTTCAAAATCATCCTGATCGGATCCAGGGCTCTCAACACAGTCACCCTCCGTAACGTCTGAATCAGTAGACCCTGATTCTGCCAATAAATGGTTTTCTTTCTTCCATTTTGTGATTTTTAACACGTTACTTCGTATTTGCCAATTTTGGCTAAGATGGCTGGGACACTGAATTCATGTTTCCCATTTTCGCATGGCAAACTCTGCTCTGATGAATCTTGACTGTTAGTGTGAATCAAAACCGCAACTAGGGTTGGGACGGTTAAACGTTTAAACGGTTAACCGGAATTTGAATGTTTAAATGTTTAGCATTTTTCGTTTATTTATAACGAAAACATGAGACGAGGATACTAAATTTGTAAACATTTGGTTGCAAGGTGTCAGTCTTATGTTTTGTCTCGCATTATACTTAGCTTTTTTTTTATTAATTATTTTATTCTGATTGGATATCCATAAATTTTGTTTATTATAATGTACAGTAAAACCTCAGTTATCCAAACTGAGGTTTTACTGTATTCGATTATCTTAACTGCTCTTGGCCAAAAATACCGAAAAACTTTGGCCAAAGAAATCGCTACACTTTCTGAACTGGGCGATGTTGGAATGCTGACAACCACTGGTTATGCTTCTGCAGTATTTTTTACCTACTCTGCCAATTTTTTTAATGTTTTTAATACCTTAAAGTTGTTTAAAGTCCTCAAATATTAACGAGCGTCGACAGCGCTCACGCAATCCATTGCAGGCCGCCATCTTTGGCTCCTAGCCGGCTGTACACAAAGGATGCGTGCACACTAGCTCCAATGGAAATGGCCGTTACTCGCTTTGCGTTACGTCATATCATGACTGGCTCGACACGTTCAACAAGCACCTAACACGAATCAACCAATCGGAGCTCGCGATACTAAAGGAGGCACCAGCGGCCGTTGAAACGTAGCAGTTTATTCGTTGAAATTAATGTCAACATCGATGGCAGCCGGAAAGGGGATTTCCCCGGAATTTCCAGCGTTCAAACGTGACAAGATGACGACCGCATGTTGTTCCGTGATTAATGTGTCACGATCGCTTAAACCACGTGCTATTTCCATCACACAAAAGTAATTTAACGCTAGTTTTGACGACACCTACAACAAAAATAATAATCAAGGTAAATAAAAAAAAATGTTATGATTAGGCCTACTGCTATATTTACTTCCTGCATCGACTGATCAAATAGACGGAAAAAAATGGTACCCGGTGTTTACTACTAGTCTGTTACGATTCGATGAACTTATAGGTGAAGTTTGAAAGGTGTTAGCACATTTTTCCCCCGATAATATTTTCGGACTTCACCGAATATCAACAACGATCGTTCATAATGGTTTAATATTTTTTTTA
>JAHWFP010068389.1:0-13761 GCA_023313725.1 Lithobius niger | reverse complement strand
TTTTACACCTAGGCCCTTACTGTCAAAGCTTGTCCGTGTTCCTTCTAGGTTTTGACCTTTAGACCCTTACTCGAAACATTTAACGTTCCGTTTTTGTTTATTAATTAATTATAGTACGTACACAATGACATTTAATACAGTAAACTCTTTGAATTCCAAACTTTTTAAGACCAATCAACGAAAATGCTGAAATCCCAGACTTTTTAAGGCCTTAAATTTAGTCCTTTAAATTCAAGACTTTTTAAGGAATTTAAGACTTGTGCGAACCGTGTAGTTTAAACTTTAATAAGTGATTGACTTTTGTATCTTTATGGGGACATAGGTTTTTGGCACATTAGACCTTTGTCTCCCCATAAATTTAAAGAGTTTACGATCCCCTTCCTAAAAACCAGCTTTTTATTTACTGGTTTATACGATTAACTGAAATCTGAATTCTCTCGATTCTATTTCCAGACCAGTTGGCATGCTATGCTTGCATCTAAAAGTAACCACATAGTCAGAAAGTACGATAAGACCACCGCAAATGTTCAACCAGATGTCAGCTGTTGCTAGAAGCATGTCCTGTCATAGCAGCCGTAGCTACAATTCATATCATCTTTGGTTGATTACCGTACAACCGCAGTGATGAGTTAAAGGTTACTGGGATTTAGAGGTGACTGGCCCCCGAAAAATGAGGAGAAAGACGGTGAAGGGTTCCCCGTACCGCTAACATAAGGCTTGCCAATATCGATCGACGTACCGTTGCGTCTAGCGATACGTCTCGTCCAATAAAAATGTAATTGGAGCCGAAATATTAGTGCTGAGAGCTTCAAGACGTCTATCGAGAGGAGTTTTAAAGCTCAAAGCAGTTAGGCCTTCCATGGTAGAACCCTGGTAACTATTAAAATAGATTGAATCTGAATGATTACTTGAACTGCGAGATACTTTACTCGCAACAGACTGTTTTAACTTGTGTAGAAAAGAGTTCTTAGAACAACCATTTATTTCTAATAAAAATTGTATAATGTAAAACTCCAGAAAGAGTTAAATTTTCTAACTGAAAACGATTTTGTAATTCAATCACACTTGAAATTAAACTTTGTCGTCATTTAATAAAATACTGTAAGAGTTGTTTTTGACATTGGATTCCTTGATGATTAGTAACTAGAGTTAAAATTAGGATATGTTTATGATTTAAACTCCAGGAACGCTATTAACTTAAGCCCCATCGTGGTGGCAGCAGTAAACCAGGCTAATTATATTTTAAAGCACAGGCTTAGACTCTCGATTCTCTTTCCGGACCAGTTGGCATGCTATGCTTGCATCTAAAAGTAACCACATAGTCAGAAAGTATGATAAGACCACCGTAAATGTTCAACCAGATGTCAGCTCTTGCTAGAAGCACCTCCCGTCATAGCAGCCGCAGCTACAATTCATATCAACTTTGGTTGATTACCGTACAACCGCAATGATGAGCTAAAAGTTACTGGGATTTAGAGGTGACTGGCCCCCGAAAATTGAGGAGAAAGACGGCGAAGGGTTCCCATACCGCTAACATTAGGCTTGCCAATATCGATCGACGAACCGTTGCGTCTAGCGATACGTCTCGTCCAATAAAAATGTAATTGGAGCCAAAATATTAGTGCCGAGGGCTTCAACACGTCTATCGAGATGAGTTTTAAAGCTCGAAGACGGAGTTACAGACGTTGACAACTGTACCCGATTTTGGGCCAACTTGCGCCAAATGCGAAGAATTTTGCGAATCGATATGGCGTCGAAAAGTTCACAAAGAGTACATAAAACATCTTGGAAATTACAAGGGAAGCATTTTCTATATGCAGGATGAAGATCTCTTGGGTTTTTTTGATACGAACAGGAAGGAAAATTCGCTGTAGCACTCAAAGAGTGGAGTTTCCATGATTGGTCATAGTCATTGTCTAGATTCATCATGGCGAAGTGGCGAACTGTTTACATTAAAGCAAAGCACGGAGTCACCAGCGTGTACGGCAGGAGTGCCTGAAACGAAGTGAGAGCAATGGCGGCTATACAGAATGATATAGACCACTGTTTTTAGCGGGAGACGAGCTAAATGCAACGCATTACGATTTTAAACATGTAGTGGTTTAAAATTTGGGCAAATAAACCAAATCGAAACGATTTAGCACACACTGAAGATTAGTATTTTGCAGATAGTAAAAAACGTCAATATGATGATGCCGCCTGTTTTATGGAAAAGGAACTGAAAACAATTTTACTGATGCACAACATATACTTAGTTTGTGAACCAAGATTCTATCCGTTAAGTAAAAAACATTCAAAAGAAATACCATCGTTATAACAGTTTCAAAACAACATGCCAATGAACAATTAATTAAAAACAACCTTAAACAATTAAACATTCAATCTTGGTAATAGCACGCCGCCTAATAAACCCTTAGTTGCTTGCGTGTAACTTGTCTTATGACACAAAATCCCACTAGGTCCAAAGTAATTAACCTAGTATATATATATCAAGTAAACTTGCATGAAAAATGATCAGCAATCAAATCAATAGAAAATATAAATTTGAACTCACCCTTCAAAGGCATGGTCTAACATTTCTTCGCCTATGTCTTTATATACAGAGTGCTGAGAAGCAAAATTATCATCTTCTGACTGAAATACAAAAGATTCATGCTTTATTTGTTGTAAGGAGTGTCCAGGAGTAGTAGGATAATGCTATGTTCGTCCTCAGACGACACAACAAGATGGTGGCCTTCATGAAAACCACAAGTGTGGCCATCTTGGAAGAAGACCATCAATCTGTAAGGCCTTTATGATTACGTGACCGGAAGCGGAAATGTGGCCATTTTGTAAGACGTCACATCTGGTCCCCCATTTTGGAATGTACCAAATTGAAGTCAGCCATCTTGGGGTGTGTGAAGTGGCTGCCACCAAGTCCATACGATGACCACAACTTCTAAAGTATTGATCGTAGAGAAAAACGGTTTGGAATGTTATCCCCTAGCTGCCTCCTAGAATTCTGGGACTAAACATCGCAGGACAAAACATCGCCAGACTAAATATCGCGGACGAAACATAGCTAGGTCAAAACATCACATATTTAAAAAAAATAGAGAAAAATAATTGAAATCAGTTAACTAAGCTTAAAAGGCTATATCAAAAAGACGAAGTCTGTGAATTAGGTAACTTGAAAATTAAAATTGTGTGCTACACCAAGCAAGTAGGTTAGACGCTCACGGTTTTCGAAGTCTACAACAATGGTTTTCATGCATTGTGCTCTGTTCTTGTATGATTTTCGAGGTGGAGGGAGAGCAAAACCGGAAATGGCTTGAATTATTTCTGCCTCTTTCTTCACAGCATCGATGAATTACCAGATGACTGGGTGATTTCACGCCAAGAGAGCGCATTGTTTTGTACGCGCCATTCCGTCAACTGTAGTTTGGTAATAGTTCCACGTCGAGATAGGGAAACGAGGAGCACATCGTCGTCCTTGCCTTAGAACCGCCAGCCCAAGTGGACTCAAAAGTATATTAATGAAATTTGCTAGAAACTCTTCATTTGCATAAAAAAATATTTCCAAAGTGATAATCTCATAATATTCTATCATTCGAGCAGGTGGAACAAAGACTAGGGTAGCAAACTGATGGAACTGTACAGCAAAATCAACGTTATTTTCGTCCAATATTGTTTATAGCTTGACATACATGAAAAAAACAACCGCAAACTTTGTTATTAGGAAAGGCAGTTTTAAAGGCATTGTCAACCGCTTTTTAAAAGTCTATCATTAGGGTTTCTGGGGCCTAATCTGGGCGTACATTTTTCAGTGCAGTAAGAAGGCGTTTGTAGGTGCATGCTTGGCGGTTAGCCAGACGAGCAAACACAAGAGAAATGTCGAGTTCATACTCTTTAGTGTGTATTGCATACACTTGCTCACATGGATTAGGGGTAACTTTGAGTGCCATCACCCGACACATTCTTGGCTCGCGCAAGGAGTTCTAAATTTTGCGTACTGCCAAAAACAAGGATGCGATCGTCAGCAGGCCCACTATCAAAAAGGATAAAGTTTTTGCCTTTCTGCGTTAAATTGTATGGAGCAACAATTATAAAGTTACCGTAAATTTTGAGGTGCTGGAAGTGCAGCTTTCAATGCATTGCATTGTCGCCGTAAGTTGTGTTTTACAGTTTCTTTAAGGGGTAGTTTTGCAATTACGGCTGCAGGGAGTCTGGCTAATGATGCTGCCATGATTTGCGCAGTTCCTTCTTGCGACGTCCCCACTTACGTCTTCATTTCTTGGCGCGTTTCCCGTGCCATGACTTCTACGTTGTCTGGCTTATGGTTATGCTTATTATTACGATGAATAACTTCATTTTCGTCCGTGTGACAATGTTCCCTGCATATTGCACTGGTGTATCGTTCGCACCTCCAAATTCTCTTTTCCTGGCTATACCTTTCAACAATGTATCCATACTCTCGATCAATCAACATATCTTTTCCCTTGTTGGTTTTAGCCATGAGTAACGGCATGATGACTGAGCCGCACAACAAAAATTGTCGATCTAAACGAAATTCCAGCCCTTTTACCCTCCCTCCCCCTTGTAATAGGCCGATCTGTTACTGAGTCGAGGTAAGTTTATTTTAGTACAGTTTACTAGGAAATAATTGGAAGACAAACCGCACACCGCAAGACAAAAAAAAACTGAACATTTTCCTAAAAACAGGAATAAAATCTGCAATTGATGGGAAAAACAGGGTTTCCAAAATCAAACAAAGCACGATTACCGTAAATTGTGGATTAAACGCCCATGGGCTTATGCAGTTAATTTGGTAAAAATAGGGGGTGGGCTTTTAAATCAAGCATTATCAATTTTCTAACCTTTTTGGACATTTATTACAGAAAATTCGAAGCTTTTGAACGATCTCTGAAAGACCAATTTTTACATCCTTTTAACTGCTGTGAAGAAGGGCGGAGGCTTCGATGAGAGATGCCTTGTGCAGGCGCTAGGAGCTAAAGGTAGAGTCCACTATTACTACAGGGAGGGAGAAGGGGCCAGTAAACATAGCAAGCAGTACTATCTTTATTCACATCGTATAACTTTTAGGTAATTTTTCGTACAAAAACGACAATTGGAGGGGGGGGGGATTGAGGCTCCATATTTCATGATTTTGACTTTACAGCATTTTAAGGGGTGGGCTTTAGCTTCAACTGGGCTTTTAATACACGATTTACGGTAAGTATTCATGGAAGACAATAAACCAAATAAGAATAGTTTAATAAGTGTTGAATAACAAATGTTTCTTGAATGATTTCAGCCCACTAAGAAGTACAGCTGGTTGATTTTGGTTTCTATTGCCTTTATGAAAATATACAGTACATAATTTTTATCATTCTCCTTGTTTGCTGTGCAATCTAGAGATTAAAGTTCTTGGACTGCCCGGCGTCGCTACCCACTGCGCATGCGCAGCCTTCGCTATGCAGACGAAGGTCAATTCTTCATCTTTCATTCCTCTAAGTGCCCCAATGGCGACACAGCAGGGAGGAGGATGGGCGATAGGTAATGTATACTTTCATAAAGGCAATAGAAACCAAAATCAACAAGCTGTACCTGGTATTTTAGGCTTTCTATGTGACATGAATATATCCATTACCTGATTTTTAGCATGCCACAGACCTCGTCAAAGGCGGCGGGCGCCACTTGACGGAGTTCCGTAGGGTAGCGTGCCGGTTCCCCAGAAAGACAAGTCTTTGCAAACGATCGGAGTTACTGTAGGAGGATGGAGACCATTTCGCTTAAAGGGCAATTACATCCATTTTGACATGCATGTTTTACTTTTGGATCATTTACGCAATAACTATAAACACAAGAATTGCAGTAGGAATACGTTACGTACATCCGATACAAAATTTAATTACTGCATCACCAAAAACACGACGGTGAGTGGCCAGCTAAGGCCGTTAGACGCTTGAGCTACTCACAGCCAACAGAGCTATCTCAATCGGCTGCGAGTAGAAATCGATAAGCACCATCTGTCGGCATTAATTTCTGCGAGTTCCAGCAAGACAATGGCGGTCTCCGTGTCGTGTGTTGGTGATGCAGTAATTAAATTGTTGTATCGGACGTACGTAATGTATTCCTACCGCAATTCTTGAGTTTAGTTATTGTGTAAGTGATCTAATAGTAAAACATGCATGTCAAAATGGATGTAATTGCCCTTTAAGGGGTTTTAAAGTATTTGCTTGGCCACCACGAAGGGACCGATGCGATACAAGCCATCCGCTTGGGCCGACATATCTCATTGGTAGAGAGATGTGAACACAGTCAGCTGTCTCCAGGACACAGCTTCCATAATGTCAGTAATGGGAGCATTACCATGGTGTAGGGGTCGGACAAATACGGAAAAAACATATTCGAATATTCGCCCAAAATATATTAGAATATAAGAATATTACTTCTTAATTGTTTTTACATGTCTCGGCCTTATCCCTTCTCCCCCCCCCCCTAAAAAAAAAACATCAGTTTTCATAAAAAACCTAAGTTTTATTTTTTATTTAGTCTATTGGCAATGCAATGCAACGTAATATAACTACAAGTTTATTTAAATCTACTAGGAATGGCAACTTGGAAGGCATGCATAACACAACACCCCGCAAAAAATGAAGAATTGCAAACTGCAGTACGGAATGAATGCAATTCACCAATGTGTCTTGCCTTGTCACGTATGATATTGAAGCTTAACGTCATCTATCAGCTCGTTACCGTGGCCCTGGTTGACTTCCCCATTTTTTAGTTCTTAGTTGTCTTAGGAAGAATAGATGTACGCTTTTGTAATCTCACCCCCTGCCTCACCTCCCTCCACTTGCAAGTGACAATACAAAACGCTTGGATTGTTATTTTGGATTGGTTGGGAGGGAAGTGAAAAGATTAGGACACATAGTACGGACTGGCTATGACACGAAAAGCCCACTGGAAAACTTAAAAACCAAATTTCAAAAAACGTAAAATTACACAGAATTTTTATTTTGCGAATATTCGAATGGAATATATCATATTCGAATGTGCTCTTAACGAACGAATATTCGAATATTCGTCCGACCCCAACTGTAGTGGGCCCAAGAAGTTGGGATAGCCGAAGTTCATGGGCGGTAACTCTTATCCCTTGGTCAGCGCAGTCTATCTCGAGAGCTTTGTAGGTGTCCAAGATAACAGTCTTAATCCAGGTAGCGACCATGTGTGCTGAAGTTTCTCCAGTTGCTGATGCGAAAGGGAGAAAGAGTTAAAAGAGACCGTGTCGCAAAGGCTTTGGAGCGTTTTAAGTAATACCGAAGGGCACGAACCGGGCAGAGAGTCTTCTTAGGTTCGTTGCCGACGATAGGAGACAAGGCTGGTATGCAAGGCTGGGTTGGTTCGGTTGCCAGGTTTCTGGGTCTTGGCTCGGAAGGACCCTCAAGGAATCAGGGTAACCGCAGAGCAGTCGTTGTGGAAGAAACAGTCAGTGGCAGTTGCCTAGAGGGCCTGTACTTCGTTGCATCGAAAACAGGTGGGCCAGAGCCACCAGAAAGACCATTTTTCGGGTCAGATGACTGAGGCGACAAAAAGATAAGAGGTTTCGTAGGGTGTCGGTATAAAACATGTGCGAGTCCCAATCTGGAAAAAGGCGGCGAACCACCAGTCGCTCGAGTTCGAATGACTGGAGGAGAGCGGAGAAGCGAAAGTCGTCTAAGAGTGCCGGCAAATCGGCCGCCCGAAAGACGGTGTCCAGGGTGGACCGGCAGACGAGGATAGTGGAACCACGCAACCTTCATTGAAAAGGTCTGTCAGGAAGCGTATAGAAGCTTGCTGGAGACGGAGCGACCGGATTGATCTGTTGCGGCATTCACCAACGAAGCAATGGCTGTCATAGATTTTGTTAGTGGATGACCAGACTGCCTTAGAGGCAATGCTAGAGGCCTGTTCCGAAGGAAAGCCTGTTGCTTCGAATAATCTGATGATGGCAGCCACGCGTGAAGCTGGAGCGTCCGGGGTTTGCGATGGACTACGGTCCTCCGATGTTGGGACAGTAGGTCCGGTATGTCAGGTAGGCATCGAGGAGAGTCGATTAGGAGACTGAGTAGGAAGGGAAACCAGGCGGCCAACGGCCAGTTGAGAGCGACCAGGATGAAGCATCCTGGATATTGGTCCACCTTGCGCAAGACCATGGGGAGTAGTCTGGGTGGAGGAAACAGGTAACCGAAGAGGTGGCTCCAATCCATCGTTAGGGCATCCACTGCCCATGCCTGATCGTCGGGGACCGGACTGACAAAGTAGGGAAGTTCTGGCATTGAGCCTTGTGGAGAAGGGGGTTGAGATATGGTCGCCCCCGTAGTTGGAAGTGTAGCGGTGCTCACAGGTCCTAGAGGTGCCTACTGTTCTGCACCGACATCTGGTGTGGTCTCGGGAAAGTTAGAAGTACTTCGGGTGGCCGTTTTTACTTTTGCGGAGTTTAAACAAGCATGGCAGTCACTACTGCACGGTTAGGAACAGAGCGTCTATGTCCTATCTGAAGTTTTAGTACTATCTAATCGTTTTTGGTTCACTGCCACCAGGTGGGTGGTTTAATTGCTAACCTTAGGCTTTAAAATAAAAAGAATTGTTTTTAGTTAAAACACTAGCAAATTAAATCTCTCTAGAAGCAACTGAGTTTAAAACTCTTTCGTTTTAATAAACAGGGGGAATGAAAAACATTACATTGGCAACTAGTCTTTTTACAACAACTGAACAGCTTTAAATAAAAGCACACAAGTAATTTACAGAAAATAAATTATCGGCAACGAATTTACATTTAAGAAAATTCACACTTACAATTTCGAATAGAAAAAGTTCTTTTGGTGTCACCTAAACACCTCTAAGTTAGAAACTGTACTCTCACAAATTTCAAGCTTAGTCTAAGTTTAAGATTTTGTTTCAAGGCATCTTGCACAAGATCAAATCTACACTTTCACATTGAGTCAAGCTAGCAATAATCAGGGCCCTACCATCGAAGTCTGTGCTTCTGTAATTATGCTACAGGACCTTGGTGAATCTAAAATAACTGTTTGAGTACGCTATGTAGTACAAACAGAAAGAAAGCCGGTTTTTAGAAAGGGGACCCTTAAACCCTTAAGTTATGGGAGGGGAGACCAGAAAATGCCGATGGTTTTAACTACCCATAATCACGAAACTCAAGTCAAACGTTAGTTTAAATCTTTAAATTAAAATTTAGAAATAAAGTTCCGAAAAATTAAAATAAAGCTAAAACTAGTTACCTAAACTACTACCTTGCCCGGCGTGGCAACACTCGGACTGGGGACATCTCTGCTCCGACCGCCGTAGTAACGTCAGACTTGGAGTTGAGCCAATGCTGTAGATGCAGTCCCTCAGGTCTGTTTTATACCTGCTGCCTGCCTGCAGGTAGGAGGGAAACCGCAGGCCTGTAGGAGAGCGACGGAGGGGGGGGGGGGGGGGGGGGGGGGGTGGAGGGATCACTTTGGAAGGGGAGAGACTGACTCTGGCCGGCCAGGCTGTCACTACCGGAAGTAGGTAGGGCAGCGCGGACGGGCAGGGTAGCCTTGGACTCTGATTGGACAGGGATTGAAGGAGCTTGGATGGCAAAGGGAATTGCCGACTTTGGGTGTTTTTAGAGGCCTTAACTTGAGGAGTGCATTGAGTTAAACTCATAACAACGTGAAAAATAGGCCTATATATATTTTTATGAAACTACAATGTTATGCATTGCAACTATTGAAGGAGGGGGGGGGGACGAAGTGTTTTGCTCAATTCTTTAAACAAACGTGATTTTTAATAGTAGGAACGTTACTATGGTCGGAGCCCTGGAAAAAAAATACAAGATAAACACTTTTGGAAAAATTGTCCGGTAAAATTCGCAGGAAAGTGTTGCCGAGTTCAGTAGTGTTCAGAGACCTAGTTTTTGCTAAACTGTTGCCCAATTAAATTAAATAAAAGGTTAAATAAACCAGCTTATTCCCTGAATGCTATAACGCATGGAAAATTGTGAACATTATTGCAGCCGCTAATAATAAAAATTACAGTCGAAGTTTTCATAAATAACTTGGCCTTCGTTAAAATAAAAACATCAAGTGTTGGGTTTTCAAATACATGTATGCGAGGATAAACCCTCCTAAACAACACTAAGCTGGTTGGCTTTATGCCTGCAAAAGAAATAAAGTAATTACAAGTTTATTTACAAGTTGTTGAAAATGGCGATTGAAGATTTGCGTGCGGCGCCGGTCATTTTGGTGACTTTTTCAAAATGATGTAGAAAATTACTGGAGTGGAAATTTAAAGTTCTGTTTGCGCAGAAGTCTTGGGAAAGTGTAGGTCTATTAAGGGCCGCAAATTTCAAACGTTTTGGTCCATTTTTCTTGAAGATATGGTGTTTTGAAAACGGAGGCCGTTATAGGCCTAATGAGCGCTAGCGAGCGCTAATGAAAAAAAAATGTTCGTTGCGAAAACGATAAACCCTCAGGTTTTTGATCTTTTGAGCAGAGGTCTCCTCTCAAATCTGTTGGTGAAGACTAGCTTCTTTACAGAAGAGACACGTGCAAATGGATGTTTTGAGGGACCATTCGCCCGCTGGAGGGGACCGGCGTGAAAGGGAGTCCGCAATCACGTTGCGGCTGACCGGAATCTGAAGCGGTAGTCAGGTTGTTCTTAAGCGAATGCACAGGCCGAAGATGTTGGAGGTGAGAGCAGAACTGTGTTCCTCCGCTGTTCCTTAGATAGGCGACCGCTGTAGTGTTGTCGATGTGTACTTGTACCACCTTCCTCTTGACAAAGTGTTGGAAGTGTGTCATACTGAGGAGGACCGCTTGCAGTTCCAGAACATTAATGTGGTCGTTGGTGTCCAGTGGCCAAGTCCCGGAGTAGATAACCCAGTCCTTCGATTCGGTGGAGAACGGAGGCTCGACCGCTCGTTGTCATAGAGGGCCTTTAGCCTTGTATGGCTTTGGTATCCAGGTGAGGGGCGAGTTTAGGAATAAGCCCCCAAAAGAGTGTTGCCTCATGAATTGGTTGATTCCGAAGGACATGTCTAGTGGACTCACGAAGGTTGGTGACTCTGTTGAGGACCACGTCGCGAAGCAAGAGTGTAGAATTGAAGAGGGCCCATGTGAGCTAATTCATGGAGTGGAAGGTGGCAAAGAAAGCTTTGTGAAACACCTGGCTTAACAAGGATGCAATGTGCTTGGTTTCATCTGCAGACGGATCCATGGAGAGTTTTTCGCACAGGGCATTGTGTAGAATTTATGGTCCACAAATAACCGACCCAGAGTCCGAGTAAATGTCAAGCCATTTATTTAAGGGCAAAGACATTAAGCAGGTTACACACTTATTACAGTTCAAGGCTTCAAGACACAATTTACGGTTAAGTTTACAGGCACTTCTTAGCCCATCAGGAGCCATCGCAAAGTGAGGCCTAACGCCACACCGGAACCGGAAGTACCTGGCAAGAGCGATCGATCAGCCCAGGAAATTGCTATCGGAAATGCTTAAAGTCATCTGCACATTCCAGGAGTGATTGGTCGCTCTGTCCAAAAACATTCCTTTACAAAGAAAACTAAATATCGTTATGTTCTTAATAAAGAATAAACATGAGAAATGTTTATCGTACAAATAGGCCTAGCTCACAACAAAGTTTGTGTGACAAGAATCACTTAGGTTATTAGAAATGGTGGCAATAATAAACCAACACATTGGCGGCTGTATTCAGGGCTTCACCTTGTGAGGCAGCTCGCAGACCAAGATGCAGGAAACAGTCGCTGTTGCTTAGGACATAGGAGGGGACCGAGACTCGACGAGGAAGGTATAAGGAGGTACCGAAGTCCAACTTGATGTTCGCAGTGAGGAATTCCCACTGGGGGTAAGTGTAGAAATTGCAGGGATTGGCTGCCCCATCACCGGAGTGATGATAGAACAACGATTCGCGACCGGCACGAGGCGGTGGCGGATCTTTGTCCAGTTCCAACGGTGAGCCGTTGCCCAAAATGAGGTCGCCTGTACGAAGTAGAGTGGTGAGCAGAGTAGTAGATTGTCCGAGGACCGGGTTTTGATGAGGGAGCTGGTCGCGGAGACCGAAGCTGAGTCCCGTAGAGAAACCACGGTTTTTGGAAGGTTCGGTCACTTGAGGTAAGGGCTTATGTAAGAAACAGTACGGTATGTCTTCAACTGCTATCGTAAGGTCTGGAAGAGGGATCTCGGAAGGACCTGGGTCGACCAGTTGGTCGTAGTGAGCATTTCATGACATCGCATCAGAATGGTCGGTCGGCGGGAGGACAGTCATCGTAGACCGAGTCAGAAGCGTCCGAGGGACCGGAGAACGGGAAGGCAGTTCCTGCTGACGGGAAGGACCAGCAATGTCGGCTGTTGACAGACGAATCTTCTTAGCTGTCTAAGCTACCCAGTCGTCCGTAAAGTGGCTAGGATTAGGGGCGACCGGTCGCTTACGGCTGAAAGACCAAAGCGCCGAATCCATAAGTTCGTGAACCTTTTACCTTGAAAGAGGTTTCTTGCCGACGTCACTGGTGGCACTGAGTGGGAAGTAGGCGATCTGCGAGACGACCGTGAGGACAAATCGATGAGAACATCAACCGATAGGGCCGGTCGCTTGCGTCTGGCACGGTGGGTCTTGATCTGCAGCTTAAGGCGGGAATATACCTCCTTGGCCTGAAGAAGTTCTTCCTGAAGGGACCGAAGATGCGAAGTCGAGTTGGACTGACCGCAAGGGATCGGAGAGGTGGTAGTAGTGTTGATGGTTGGGCCAGTGGCGAACAGAGGATGGCATTGTGAAGGTCCAATAACGGGGACCGTAGGCGACAGGGTGGCTACTTGAGGCGACTCGGAACCGGGAGCCGCAAGTGCCGATAACTCTGGCAAAGGTGGGATATCAGGACTGACGACCACAGGAGAGGAGGAGGACCCAACCGTGGAAGAGGGTCCTGAGGAGTACCCTTGGCACGAGAGACATAGGGCAACCGTTAAAGAGTGCGTACACAGCATGACCTGGCAGGTAGGAGTGTAGAGAAGGAAAGTAGAAGAATCGACCTTCGTCTGCATTTATACAGCGAATGCTGCGCATGCGCTGTGGGTAGCGACGCCGGACGGTCCAAAAACTTTAATCTCTAGATTGCACAGCAAAAGAAGGAGAATGCTGAAAATCAGGTAATGATATTTTCATAGCACAAAGAAAGTTTATTTTAAGCAATGTTTTGTCCTAGCAATGTTTACGATACATTGTCCACGATACATTTAGTCCGGCGACATTCTGTCCTGTGATGTTTAGTCCGGTTACTGCCTCCGAGACATTGGTTGTACTATTTATCGGGTGGCTGCCACCAAGTTCATTTTGTAATTAACTGCCCGTAACTCGCGAACCGTTAGTCTTAGAGCAAAACGGATCGAAATTTGGCCCCTATTTAACAAACTCCACACCCCTGTTACTCTATCAGACGGCTACTACCAAGTTAATTTTTCCGGATTACAATAATATAAATTTATTGCCATAGTGACAAGGGCAAGAGAAGGACAAAGCTGTCACTCATACTCTTCCCACATTAAAAATTGATAGTTACCTACATAGATTAAAACAAGATAAAAACACAATTCCTACATAGTTCAAGGAGAAAAAAAAAATTTACAAAAAATAAAAAAAAATAAGGTAAAAACACAATTGCTACATAGTTTCTTGGAATAACTGTCCTCATATCAACAATCTAATTATTCATACGAAGTTAAAAGTTATACAATCTA
>JAHWFP010068388.1:0-16493 GCA_023313725.1 Lithobius niger | reverse complement strand
GTAGGAAGAATGTCGGCAACGATTCCTAGTAAACTATCAATTTCTTGCTCACTTAATCTTTCTTCACTTTCTTCGATCATCTGGAAAACAATTGCGAACAAATTAGTTGTTTTGATTTTTTTGTGCAACTTTTATTATAACTAGCACAGGCATGATTTGATTAAACGTCCCTGTATTAACGCTCGTACACTGTTCAAAAGGAAGACGGCACTAATACCTTGCAAATTTTCAAACAACATTACTGATTTTTTGAATGGTGAAAAGCCTCCACATAGTATTTGAAACTAGGATGACAATCTTCCTACTTTGATATTTGCAAACCACCTAAGAAATGACTACTAGGTTTTCATCTTTTTTCTACCATACTGCACCGACGCCAATACCATGGGGATAGCAACATCAAAGCTAAGCATCTGTTCAACAAATTAGCATTGGCAACTAAGAAGAAAAAAAATCGCTATTTGGATACACCATCATCAGGGAGTACAGGTTTCCGCAATTTTTCGCAGAATGACGCAGATTTTGGATAGTAATCCGTTTGTCGTCTACTCCCACTTTTTCTCGCAGCATGCATGACAAAAACATGCAAAAGAAGAGCCTTATCAACACATTTAATCTCAGAATTCAGGTTATCTGTTGCAGAAAATTAAGCCGTATGGAACTTCGCAGGAAATGCGTATTGTGTCCGCGGAATTGTTATTTTGCCGCAGCAGAAACCTAGACTCCCTGACCATCATAAATTCCACGCAGGTTACCGTAAATCCCCGCAAAGAAGCCCATGGGCTAATAAACGAAATAATGCGTTTTTGTTAACGACACTAATGGCTAAAATGACTCATAAGCCCAGGGCTTATATGCGAAACGCGTTTTTTTTTAATATTCTTACTAGGTTGTATAAAAACTCGCACTGTTTATTAAATAAAATCGTTAAATATTCCTTAACGTTTTAAGAAAGTAAGTTAAAAAATAAATTGTCGTCGCTAATGGAGTGAGTTGTATTTTTTTCCGTCACCCATGGAGTGAGGCACTAACGAAATATTTATTTTTGCGAAAACTATTGGACACTATTATTTCAAACTTACTACACGCACGCAACAGATATTCATTAAGGTGCACAGAAAAAAATAAAATAAATGGCTTTAATTGTTTCAAAGAAACTTTTTATTTTTAATTAAGGGCGGTAATGAACTAAAATTGAAAATCTCCGTGTTGACAAAACGCGTCTGAAAGTCGGCGTTCTTAGGCTAAAAATCGTTGTTCCCACCTGACAGGCGATAGTGTGAAGGTTTATAGGCTCCTTTTCCATTTAGTTTTGCGTCGTGGCTGTTGTTTTAATTTTTTAATGCTGTGAAACATCATCTTTCTTGTGATTTTCAACGACGAACTAAAAACACAAGCGCTCACGTGAAATCCGAAGCAAGCGGCGGCGGCCATGCTGAAATCATGCATCAGCCAATGAGAGTGCGTCAAATCGGTCACGTGGTGCCAACAGCCCAATGAGGGAACGCGATTTCAAATGCTTTGGAAAGTTAGTTTGAAACCGCCAGAAACGGCCTACTACAGTCCGCCTGATTGGCTAATGCCAAATGGCCGTCGAGAAAATATGTTGAGAGGCCTGGATTTATGGGAATTCCAGCTTTCCAACAAATTCAAGATGGCGGCGCCCAGTGAAATCGTTCGATCGCTACCGCTGATCAAAAAAAGACCAATTTTCTGCTTTCTAACTTACGAAAAAAGAACGAGAACACATTTTTGCAGTTTTTAGTGAGTCTACACTCAACTAAAGTGCTTTTTTACAAAATTATAGACGTCGGTAACAACGTTTTTTTTTACAGAAATCGAAGGTCATGTAGCGAATTTCAGCTTTTCTCTTTTCAATATCTTGGCCGCAAATTGCGGTTTTTCGACCCTCAGTTTCCCTTCAAAGTTGAGATGATTTTTTTTTTTCACGGCCTAAACTGGTTACAACGGGGCAGGCCCGATTTGCAAAACTTTGTTTCAGAGGACCAATTAGAGGCCCAAAATACCTATGCTACCTAATTACATTTTTGCAGTTTAATTCGGGACGGTATTCTGGAATGAAAACTTATTTTCCATTCCTCTGCCCTGGATGGAAAATACGTCTTTATCCCTACAATACTTAGCCAATTAATTTTTTTAATTACAGACAATAATGGTTATTTGGTAAACTTATTCTGGCATAAAAGAAGAAAAAAAATCCTCGCAATGTTTTTTCCTCAGACTTAATAGGTTAAGTAAAATATTACATAATAAAATAAAATGGCAAAGGAAACAAATACTTGATTTATGTTTTCGGGGAAATTTGGTTCGCTTACTGGGGCATTTAGAAGATTGTCGACACCTGCCCCCATAAAATCATTGTCCTGCATAGAAGCTCATGGGCTTATATCCGGAGCATGGGCTTAAATTCGAAAATAAGCCCAGGGCTTATATGCGGGGATTTACGGTAACTTACCGTGGCAAAATGTGCTATATCGGCAGAAATATGAACTCTCTGACCCGATACCAGTATCGAACAGCCTTATCAAGTGGACATTTGCCTTCAGCAGCAGAAGTTTAAACATCAGATACACACAATTAAATTATTGTCACAGATTTGCCTATCAAAGTTCTGGGTGTTAAATTTTATTTGTGAAATCCTTATAATTATTATTGACTCCATTAAAAATACATACTTTCTTAAACATAGGCCCACGAGGTAACGAAATTGGCATTTTACACATAGGTGCATTAAACAAGTTTCCTTGCTTAAAGGTACATGCATCCCTGTTGCTTTACTGTACGCCTCGCGTTTTGCGACGTTACATCAAATGTATGTAAATGTTACCTACACATTTTCTTGTTTTTACTTCGTGCGAGACGATTTTGTGACATTAACTCTAACCTGTATAAATGTTGCAAACGCTATTCTCAGTGGGTCGCATGACGTACCGGAAGGACTTGCGTGCCTTTAAGATTATGTAAGCCTAAGGTGCAGTATAAAATGGAGGGAAAAAGGTGTCGTCCTTACCAGCTGGATTTCAACAGCAGTGGTTGGCCTATGGTTCAGCAACTGCAGTTTCTCTGCCCTGAAAGAGAATGTTGCAGAGTTAGAGTTGTTTAACTGCAAAGGCTCCCAATGTTGCGTGCCAGTTTCAACCACTAGAAGCCCTCACAGAGCAGTACAACAGTTGTGCTTATAAAAAATATTAAGAATAATACCGTCCTTGACGCACAAATTGTGTAGGCTTATTGAAACTGGCCGGAATTTACTTATGGGGGGACACAAGTATAGCAATTTGTGCATTGAGACCACACAATCGTGTTGTAGAGCTGTACTGATATTAACATTGGAAATCCCTTTTTAGGCTACACATTCATTGGAGCATCTGTATTAAGATGTTAAAACATTGGAAATCCACAACTTTAATAAATCATTTGCAACAGATGCACCTATATTTAATTTCTGGGTGCCTTTATTTGTGAAATCCTTTTATTTACTTTTGACACCATGAAAAATGTAACTACTTCTGTAAACATTTCAGCAATTTGCATCCTTATGTTGCAAATTGAGAGGCCCATTTTCTAGTTACAAAATAAGTAAGCATGTAGTACTTTTTACAAAAAGATTGCTTCACACATGACAGGCAAAACCATTTTCAAAGCTCTATGCACACAATTTCCATTCTTTTTTTTTTTTTTGCTAGTTTAGACAATTTAGGCTAACCCTATGATGGCCAACGGGTAATGGACACACAAACTTTTCTTTCCATATACAAGATCTTTTTTTCCACAAACCCTTCCTTCCATGTATTCGTCACAAATGATGTGTAACAACATTGTGTAGAGCGATATGAAAATATATTCATGTATTTTAATGCATGTGATCCAATGGACCACGCTTTGGCCACTACAGAACCTGTTCATTTCGCTTAGGGATTTATGGCCAATATGTGGTTCACTGGACCTACACAACTGCAATAAACCACCTAGAATCTGGAACATGAATGTTTTTCAGGTGACACCCAGTGAAGTGTCGCATACAAATGCACCACATGGAAATTTTGTTAGCGGTATTTGTTCTGTGATTATGTACGAAATTTCATAACATTTCACTGATGTTACTATGTCCAATTTACTGGAGAGGCCTATAAAACAAACTACCACCAAACGCTGCAGTACAAGCAACAACAAAAGGCCAATGCAATATTTGCATTAGTTAACATAGCTACGACTGGGAAGGCGAATTGTGACTTACCGCAATGCAGACAAACATGCCGCAGAAATGCTTCCAATTACCATAAGAAAATTATCTGCATTCTTTGCAGCGACGATGAGGGCCAGTGCCTCCGACCTTCAAGACCCATAGTCAACATTAGCGAAGCTCAGCCAATATGTGAGGAATGTTAGAAATAATGCTATCGATAACGGCATTGCAGTCCACTGCACGGAAAGGCAGCATGATGTTGAGTGGGGTAAATCTAACTAGAAATGGGACAACCATTTAAGATGCTTTGAATCCATTGCGATTAACACGCACGGAAACAAGCAGATCCCGCTTATGAATGTGCAAGGCCCATCATTTTCTAATATTACAAACCTGATTGGGAAAGACTTGCGAGGGGAAGCTCGAAGTTGAATGGAAGATTGCGTGTAAAGAACGGCCCGAGTGATAACAGTGGGCAAGGGTGAACCAATCGACTGAATATAGTAGACAGCGGCAGTTTCGAATTTGAACCGTGTATTGGACTGAAAAACGAAAGGTAAACAAGAGTTCGAACTTACCTTTAAGGTGCCTGATGACGACCACAGTTTGTAGTTGAAAATGTGCATTTTAATGAGTCTCGTGTGACATTTTTCAATCGTATCGTGTGTTTACTTATCTCACTCAAATGTAACCCACACTTAAGATTTAAACAATAGGCCCTAAGTGCAGTACATAACCCAAGGCCATCATTTCCAGTTATTACCGTACCTCATTCCTCAAAATCTGAACAAACGCAAGCAAATTAATAGCCTCATAACCTTTTGCGCTGCTGCTACTTTTGTACGTCACCAAAACCCTTACAACAAAAATAATTTTGCAACAAATTACACTCAATAATACTTGAATTTCAATTTTTTTAAAAACAGGCCAATGGACTCATCGTTAAAGTTCAGAAACACACAAGCTGTAATACCAATCGTCAGAACCAGAAACTCATTCGTGGCCATTTTGTAACCAAGGGTTTCCAATTATTCGTCACAGAAGTGCATTTACAACCCCAGGCTCCTCAATCATTATGGGCCTTTACCTTTTTCCTGCCGAGTGTAACAAACCATAGTTTACAGAAAGTTGGGCCATGCGCAACCACTACTCCACCAGCCCCGTTGAGCCAGCGAGCGTCAACTGTAAACCATTTAACAAATTTAACCATTTAGCAAATTTAACAAAGATGTTACACATCAATAAACATTACCATAAATTTAAACCATGAGTTTTCCACAAGTTTATCCAAATTTCCACCAACAGTTTTGCAACAGCAAAACCTAAACACCAGTGACTGCTTCGTCACTAAAAAAAAACCTTAAATTCCACGAGGTCATAATCGGCAATTGTAGTGTACTCGTACCTCCACACAAGTGCTTGCGAAGCACCTTTAATAATTCCTCACAAATGTGTACTTATTACGTTCAATTTAAATATCAACATCACCAATTAGCCAAACGCACGCTAAAATCAAGCCTTGAAAAATTTAAGCCCTCTCTACAACACACTTCACGTAACGTCATTGATTAATTTTGTCAATTGTTCTCAAGAGAAAATCCCTCTGAACCGTGATCGGTTCATATGCACTAGCCTAAAGCACTCGATCATAGTACACTGAAGTAAATTAGTCCTAAAGTACGATAAAAGTCCACAGTTTTCTAGTACCATTTATTGTATATAACAGTCAATGTTCTTAAATCCTAAAAATACCTGCCTCATGCCACGGGTGTGGAGGTGAGCGCCTTTAATCATTCCAGATGAAATCTCATTCAAATCGCCACACTCAAAAACCACACTGAAAAGCCGGGTAGCTAGGGTGACGATTTACAATGTTGGTAACCCAGCAGATGACAAGGTCACATACAGTCCTAAACTTGCCATGACAATCACCAGAAGAAAGTCCGAAGTTACAGTCTTGTTCATTCAAAGCAGTACCAACAGGTTAGCACACCTGAACAACGTCATTCGCGGATGCTCACGCCGAAGTAAGCTTGGAGAGCGTCCATCACAGATTCGAACACAAAAGTCGTGAGAACAATTAGCTGCAAATTTTAACAAGGGCTAAAGCACCACATGACAGGGTTCAGACAACACCTGGAATTCTCAGGGAAATGAAAATAGACGCAACGACTCAGGGAGATTTCAGGGAAATTAAGACATTTTTTGAAAATCAGGGAAACGACAGGGAAATTTGATAAAATGCCTATGTGTCTGATCTGTAAGTTCCATTGAGTATGCAGATCAGAAACAAAATCCTAGGCTAGTGGCAAATATTTTAATTCGTTCTTTAAGATGTTCAAGTATTTTAGATATTACTTCAATAAACCAAATCTTAGTCTGGTACCAATATCTGTGATGAAAATGCGGTTAGTCCCATCTGGACTAGTCTCTAAATAGCTGTTTTTCTGGGATTTTGGATTATTGTCGAACAAATATTAATAAAAACATTAGCTACTGCCCGTTAGAGTGACGGACCTTGCCTGTTGGCCTTGGGCAGAGCTTACCTTCTGGCGCCGTTACACGATGGGCCTTGGTTCGTTGGGACATGGGACCCTCGTATTATCATCCCCATCGTCCTGGCGTTTATCCACTTGATCCCTTAGGCTTGTCTAGCGTCTGATGTCCTTGTGCCCTCTGGTTCGTTTAGTGCTGGCACTTCCCGCTACACTGGGCTCCTGGAGGCGATCAGTGGAATATTGTGGCCTCTTTCATTATATAAGAATTTGCTATGCAATATAATGCTATGTTAAATATTGTATATAAAATTGTGTGAAAGGCTTCCCACGCATGCGTGAATCTAAATTCTCGTGCTAGGCTTTTCTTTGGTTTTTTTCTCTCTTCTCTACTTTTGCTTGACCAACGCGGACCGATTTAGGGTCTGCTCTTCTGGCCTTATGCAGGTTGGGCCTATTTAAAATTAGGACTACAATAATTCTGAAGGAAAGTCTAAAAGGTTTTTAGGCGAACGTTCGATAACATCCACCACCGAAATGCTGTAAGTCGTGGCAAGCCTTCTTACTTCCTTCATCCAACCATGCCATAAAAATAAACTCCAGATGCAACTGATTTCCAGCCTGGACGTATTTATTTCCGTTTTAACCAAATTTAACCAGAAGTGAGACGCCATTTGACCATAAATCACAAATCCAACTCCCTAGTCGCACTATTTAGCCTTTCACACAATTTTATATACAATATTTTACATTGCATTATATTGCATAGCATATTCTTATATAATGAAAGAGGCCACAATATTCCACTGATTGCCCCCAGGGGCCCAGTGCAGCGGGGAGTGCCAGCACTAAACGAACCTGAGGGCACAAGGACATCAGACGCTAGACAAGCCTAAGGGATCAAGTTGATAAACGCCAGGACGATGGGGATGATAATATGAGGGTCCCATGTCCCAACGAACCAAGACCCATCCTGTAACGGGGCCAGGAGGTAAGCTCTGCCCAAGGCCAACAGGCAAATCGAGGACTGGCAAGTTCCGTCACTCCGTCCCTAATTAAACATCTTGTAAACACCTGGAAATTTCATGGAAATTGACTATTAAAAAATTGTCTGAACCCCGCATGAGTAGAATTGAAATCATCTTAATTTCAAAGGATTTTAACGACTTTTGAAAGAGGATTCTGAAGTACGGGTTCGGTTACTCATTGTGAAAGCAGACATCGTGACATCACACGCGAACGGCCCTTCACGTCGCCGCGTCGATTTTCAAACTTGCCTGTGGGAAAAACACGGACACAGGTTATGTGTTCCGGTGGCACGATTTTCATTTATTTGTTTACCAGGTTATTTATTTCTTGTGATTAAATCTGCCTAATTTCAGATTGCTTAGTTGCTCTTTGGGCATTACATCTAGGATTATAGATGTTGGGTTGGGCACTTTCTAACAGCCAGCAATGTTGGGATGGGCACTTTCTAACAGGTGCGATGCTCGTGAAAAGGCTTGCTGCCCGACAATGCCACGATTTAGAAAGCGCTGATTTGTTAAGCAATACTATGGAAGTGCCATCACGGCAAGACTGTTAGGCTTGATCTTGCAGTGAAAGCCTTTGTAGTTCCGCCTTATTTTGCTCACTTTTGGACCAGTTTATACTGGCCTCCACCAAACAAAATGTTTGCTTTGACTTACTGAGCAAGCACCATTCTTTTCGGTTTGCTCTCTTGATATAATTTGTACAGAAGGTTGCACATCTGCCAACTGCTGGAAGCTCTACGTAGGCCTAGTCGAGTCACTAGCACTGTCCTATCCATCCCAAAACTCGTAATCCTAGGTTACACTTACTGCTTAATCATAACTACCTTGTCAATTTGTATGGCGCTACTGCTACCATGAACCTTTTGATGATGTCCTCATTCTGCAATTTGCATGGCGTGTTTTCTAAATACAATGTGGTCTAGGACAAAGACATAACATTCTTGATTAGCAACTGTTTCATGTCTGTATAAGAGCATATTTATTGTTTATAGCTGTACGGAAATATACCTCATATGAAATGGTTGCAAGATGTTGATTTGTATTCAACTTCTTTTGCCCTTTTTCGTTGTACTGTGTTTGTAATTCTTTCAACAGACTTAAAACCTGTAATCATGAAGCATAAAACAAAATCAAGAGGTAGCTGGTAAAGTGCGTTAACTTTTTAATTTATACACATCAGAAAATAAAACCAAATTTTTATTTATGTAATCTTTACCTCTGTTTCCCCAAAACAAAACTAACAAAATTCAAGAACTTTCCAGGTCAGATGGCAAAATTCGACCACTTTCAAGGTATGGAAACTACTTTTCATACATTTTCAAGGGTTTTCCAAGCTTGTGTGAACTCTGGAGTAAGGAATTCTCTAAACTGAATAATTTTTGACTATTTAGGTGGCTACCTCTCCATAAGTAACTCCTCCGTAAAGAGAACACTTTTTTTTTCAGCGTTGTAAAGATGTGTATGTAAGAAGAATAGGAATAGATCGTTTTGGATAAAGTTGCTTCCAGAAATGGAAAAAGAACAAACTTAACTTCTTACTCTTGTGCGAAATCTCTCGTATATTTCAGCAACTGTCTCTAAAATGGTTGTTCAGGTAATCAGATAACACTGTAATTGTGTAAGTCCATCTTACTCTCATTACTTCCATGATGTAAAACATCCATCCATGTCTCATTTAAACCTTCACAACCATAATGATGATAACATCCTTATTCTGTCACAGTAGGACTAGAGTGTGTGTCCAGGATTCACGCTTGGCCACAACTTCCAAGAACTAATTCAGGAGCTAGTGTACATGAACAAAATAAATGTGTTCCATGTCTTTTTCACGAAACAAACATTTCACGGAACCACGGAAATTAAAGAACAGGTTGGTAAAAGTTATTGGAAGTTGTTTTCAAGACCACACTTGGGGTAGCACGATAATCGATAATTCGATACTATCGCGATAAAAATCTTCGCCGATTATCGTAGCACTCTTTTTCTGATTTATCGAATTATTGTACAAACCTTAATGTTTAAATTGTCGTATCTCGGAAACCGCAATAGCTGGAAACAAGCGGTTTGCAGTGTTGCATGAGGAATTATGACGGCTCTCCAACCAAGTGTACAATACTGTTGCTTACCACTTTACCTGATTGGAGAGTTAGTTTATTTAAGCATAAAGTAGCAGCGCAACTGCTAAATTGTGCCTACATGGTGAGGAATTAACAGGAAATGGCAAATGCATTTGCCTCAACTGGCCAAATGGGAGTGCCACACAATTCACTTGTGAAGGTTGCGCTGTAGGCTTTAGCCAAGATTTCTTAAATTAACAAAATTAAAATGGTTACTCTAGCCTCAAAATTTGTTTTATCGAGATATTATCGACATTGCGATAATTTTAAAAGTTTTATCGGGATAAAAAATTGTTGCATCGTGCCACCCCTAGACCACACATACAGGTTTTTGGCCGGCACGTGTAACAAAATCAGTCTTTAAAAAAATTCCGATCACATATCGCATTTTCACCAAACACTTCCTAGATCCGATGACCATGATCTAAAGAAAAACCTATATCCACTGTCAACGCGTGCAACATCTGCACTTGGACCATAGTGCTCAAACATAAATGTAGTACGCCACAACAGAATGTAGACTACTAGTGTGTGTTTTGGATGGCAAAAATAAAAAGCCATAACGCCTACCTGCACGCCCATTCTGTAGTACCACTCCTGAGAACCATTTAATTAACTTTTATTAGCCACGTCAACAGCTAATGGTTATTATTTCTTTATTCAATTTTAATTTAAAAATAAAAAAATTTCTTAAAGGTGCATTTGTACGCCGCTCGGGCTAAAGTTCACTTTACCACAATTTTCTAAAAGCTCTGAATTCTGTTAGTACTTACCCTACACTCTCATTATATGGTCTCTTTTTTTTTGTGGGAGGCGCGGAACACAGTTTAAACCCCATCTGTACTTTACCACAATCCGTACATACGGTGTTCGTTTTCGCTCGCGGGGCTGTGCACGGAAGCCCGCTCTTGCCCCCAGCTGATCTCTTTTTCCAGTAAACAGTTCACGTAAGTGGGTTGTTATTGTCAGTTTAGTTTGGTTTTGTTATTGTCGGTTAGGTTAGGTTATAGGTACCGGCTTCTGTTTGGCGTTTCACTTGACGGACTTTGGCCCAGTTGATGCTTTCCTGCGCGGCGACATCTGCCTCGAAAAAAAAAACTAGCGAACAAACAAGCGATTTGGCATCTTTTTATTTTTTTTTCGCCTTGAACCACCTCTCCGCACCTTGGAATCAACTTTAATCTGCCTTACGACGACAATAAGGTTAAGTCTTTTTTTTTTCTTAAAATTTGGGGGTTTGTGGTAAACTAGATTTGTGCCCTCTGCTCGTCTAGGTTAAAATCTACGTTCGGCTCCTGTGCATACACCAAAATGACGTTATATTTATAACTTTAAAGCTGAATGGAAAAACCATTACCTCAAAGTTACTTAGTACGGCACTCTTCGGATTAATACTGCAAGAAATTGCAAAGAAAAAAAACAAATATCAACGTTTATTTCCCACAACAAAAACGTAAACAAAGCCGCATCAAGCACATGCAACCACTTACACCTCCATTTTGGAAAAGAAATCGCACGACCGACGACTTCGGCTTGTGATTGGTCGAAAAATCTTATGCGGCTCTTACCTGACCCGAATAACCGAAAAGCCAAGAACTAGCGTTTCCGGCCAATTCCCCAGACTCAAGTGGTCGAGTGAAACGTTTTGGGCTGGACCCTGACGGTAGCGGCCAGGCGCGAAAACCTCATGGTTGCTTGCTGTGGGCCAGTGTGGGCGATTTAGGGAAACGCCTTTCAGGAATCTGAACTCCGAGTGTGTCCTCGACAAATCGCCATTTAATCTTTAGGAGGGATTTCGACAACAACAGGAATCATGGAAGATCTCGGTAAGGAGACACAACCCGTTTTTAGGCCTAACTTGGCTCGCCGCCAACTAGGTTTTGGCTGCGTTTTGCTGTACACCGGCAGCTCTCTAGTGTGTCATTTTTTAAAGACGTGTTACCGAAATATGCGCGAGATGCTGGATTTTAAGCGGTTTTTTTGTACGTGAGGGAAAGGGGGGGAATGTGTCCGAAAACAAACGTAACCTAACGCGTGGTTTGTATTTACCCCCGATCGCTAATCAACAGCGCTTCTCTCTCCCCTCTTGTTTTAGCGGTGTGAACGCTGCTGCAGTGTTTATTTTAGTATTGTGATAGTAATGCCGATCGTATTAAACGGGATCAGTGTTCGTCTTTTGCTTTGAACTACGATTTTGATTATTTTGTTGAGCTAAAATCGCTTTTGGTTGACAGAAGAACGGGGTTGAGTCTAAATTTTGACAATGTCATCAACGAAGGGCTACAAAACCGCTCCTAAAATTGGACTTTAACTTTAAGCGACTAAGAAATTGTCAAAAAATTCAGTTTCACTACGGCGCTAGTAGCCTATGCCAGGTCTCTGCTACCTTTGAAACCCGATTGATGGATGTAGTACGAATTGTACAGCTGTGCTGGCTGCGGCTATGCTACGTATCCCGAATGTAGCCGTCGTGAGTAATGGGTGTGTGTTATTGCGAAACTGAACTTGTGATCCACCTCCACGGGAAGCGTTTTTACGTTGACGTGTTGTGATTCACTCTACTTGTATTCGTGGAATTATAACAATAGCACTTATAAGCCGTCTATCTGTATGCTGAAGTCACGTGGCTATTTACATGCTGCTGCAATGCTCTCCGTTTATCACGAAACCAGCCTACTGCCCGTGAAAAGACGGTTGAATTCAGTATATAACAACATTTAAAATGACGTTGATCCCTTTTTTTTGTGTGGTTCTTGAGACTATGACAGTTCCCTCACCCATCCACCCCCTCCACATTCAAAGCCTAGTAGGCCATACCACAAGTGTAGGAAATATTGCATGTGTCCAGGGCACACCGAATTTGAAATTTGCTGAATAGCCCATCTAATAGGCGTACCCAGACTGTAAATAGGTTTGCAAATATTTGATTTTGTACATTGGCTGAATTATCGAATTATTCCAGCCGACTGCTTGCGTACTCCGTTGAACACCCATGAGTTATTTATTGGACCCATGAATGCAGTTTTAATTTAAATGTTTGGCCATATACTGAGTGAAATAGACACAGTAGCTGATCAGGTTTACAAGACGACAGTTTCACACACGACCTAATGAAAAGCAAACACTAACACAACAAGTGTTTGCATTTCATTTGACTCGTGCGTGAAACTGTTGTCTTGTATTGAAATGGCCAAAGTCGAAATGCGCCTGTCGGAATTTAGAGTTGATCAGGTTTCCTGATGGTTAGAATTAAAGAAATGATTTTTTGGTGTCAGACTAGATGCCGTTTGGGTCACTAGAAGAATCTGAATTTAGCCGAGTAAGCTGTATTGGTTAACAAACAAAATACATTTTTTTTCTAGCTCTCGTGTTGGTGGTAGTCTATTAGTCTACACGGAATGTTTGCTTGCCATGCCGCGCCTGCGGATTTCGCACAGAATAATGTTTGTGCGCCGTGCGCCGGGCCTCGAGAATCTTACAAGCAGCCCAGTAACCGAACAAGCATTTCCCCAAAATTTGATGAACTGTAACTGCCATTTAAAAAAATAGTGTCTTGTTAAGTTTTTCACAATTTAGTTTTTCACAATAGCATACAACCATGGCTTTCTATGAAAAGCAGACTCGTAACAATATCTTGGAGTGGGACGGAGGGCGATATTTCTGTGTTGATGAAGTTTTATATTAATTTAACACGTTTTTTTTCCATCAACTTTGGCAATTTTCCCAAGTTTATTTACTTTGGAGGGGCCCGCAGCCCCCTCGACCAGTTTCTTGGATCCTCCCTTGCTTTTGATGCAGACATGCACATGTTGTCCAATATAGGATTGGGAAGCTAGTAGGCCCAATACAGGTAACGAGTCGAGAATGAGAATGTGCGCGACGTCTTTTTAAAATGCCGTTGTGCTCTGCTCTGCAGGCCAGCTTCGTAGCACGACCGAAAGATGGCGTTGATAGAAACGCATGAAAAGTACGACAACAAGTGCTATTAAGCAAACATTTGATTCAATTCGAGGCGTTTTTAGTCGAGTTACTAACAGAAATTTGGTGAAGTAATACATAGTAAAGGCAAACATCCATCATTTACACTACTTCTAGTGATGGGAAAAATTAAAATTTTCCCCAATTCTAGATTTTCCCCAGTGTAACCTGGTTACTTGGTTACGTAAGATTCACGAACCCTGGCCGTGCCGTCCCATGCTGCGCGGATGCGAGCCACAATGGCCGCTAAGCATCAAGTGGCTGGCCCGAAATAGCACGCGCTGCTTGGCACGCATTAATTATTCCATCTGAAATCCGAACGCGCGCCATCCCGCGCTGGTGGAAATGCTAACAAAGTTTCATTGCAGTTAAATTTCCCGCCACCAGTTATTGCCAAAACAAACGAAGCCGACAACGGCCGCTTGTAATTTAAACTGTCTGAAATCAAGGCACACTGGCCCTGCAGAACCTGCTAAAGAGGGCTGGCCGCCCCTGCCCGGGAAGAATTATGCTGTCTGAAATCACTATTACTAGCAATTTTTGCTCAGCTACGAACAGCGAGTGAGTTTTTGGTGGGTTTTCTCATTCTATATGAGGTGTATGCCTAGTGTTTCTGCGGTATGATTAAAGGAAACTTAATCAATCTGTGTTAAATTTAGCCACGATAAAAAGCAGAGGCTCCTAGAAGTGGAATAACGTTGGAAAAACTTTTTTTTTTTTTTTTAACTTGTTATCATTGTGTCGTTGAATGAACGTGTCGGTCGTTGACAAAATAACAACTTCTGATATGAGTGGATAGATAAGCTTAGGCAATAAAGCTGCTTGAAATACTTAAATGAACCCGGCAGCTATAAAAGATTAATGATGACAATTTAGTTGACACCGTGTTTGAAAATGTGAAATGACAACTCTAAAATTAATTTGTTTTTTAAGTATACTGCCGCTATGAAAGCACCGATATGCTAACCAGGCCACAGTTACTAGATAGCTTTCTTTCAACTCAGTGGTTGCACAGCGGTGCACCATAATTAGCCATTCTACTGTAGCGCCAGCACTAGGGATGGGTCGGTAACCGAAACCGAATTTACAGTTTTTATCGAAAACCGAAACCGATTCGGATTGTGTGTCGTTTTTTTTTAACGATATTCGAAAAATAAAAGATTGATTTGGTGTTTTAATTTTTTTAATAATTATAATTTTCTACGCAGCTCCTAGTCATTAAAAAAATAAATAGTAGAGGAAAATGGTGCCACTGCTTGACCCAATGTCTATGACGCTGCTGAAAGTGAAAGCAGGAACGAGTTAGAAGATAGTAAAACTACTGTTCCAAGAAAAAAACATAGAAATATCTGGTTGAGATAGAGGATAGCAAAAAACGATACCAAAACTGAAACCGCGGTTTTGTGGGCATGAAAACCGAAACCGGAACCGGAGTCAAAAAAATGAAACTGACCCATCCCTCCCTAGCCAGCACACCACCCCTCGTCGAAGTACCACGGAATGGGAGGAGGACAATTTCTGGGAAATCCTTTTCGGCTTGAAATATTATACACGGTAGGCCTAGAAAACTTTTCAGCAGAAGCGCTCGTTGCCTTCAGGTTTCTAGGAAATACGGACACAGGGGAAAATCAATGACTTGTGTCGTGGACTGTACTAGTTTAAATAGCCCGACCAAATACTCGTTGAGGCAGTTCATTTAGAATCAAAATTATAGCCATAACACTGACAGACAAGACCAACGTGTGGGTGTCCACCCGATTTCATTTGACGGACTTCCCCTCCGATTGAAGAAAATAAACCCATGTGTGGGCATTCTTCCGATTTGATGGACTTCCTCCATTTGAAGAAAATAGACTGATGGTGGACATCTACCCGAATGGAGAAAGAGCCATCTTTGAGTTGGGCTCTATTTTCTCAAAACCAGAATCAAAATTAGTTCAGATCGGTAGACCGTTTACACGATTCATATTCATAGCGTTCGCACAAATTGAGTGTGAATTTTTTTGGAAAAAAGGTATTGTTCTTTCCCCTGAACCAAAAAACAGTGTTAAAACGGCACACCGTCTTACTATTTTCGAGTACCCTGTACATAAATAGCTTTCACAACATTTCCGTAGGTTTGAGTGAATGTAGCAAAACCGTTTCATATCAGGAAAAAAAAATAACGGGTAAAATGAACTGGTTCGCAATGTTGTCACACGATTGACATCTACATTTGCGCTCAACATTTGATATCACTTGCCATACATTTGAAAATTGTTCATACTTTTGAGTTGCAAAACTGAGTTACCTAAGACAAAAACCAGTGTAGAGGTGACTAGCAGCTTTTACCACAGTACGGTAGGAAAAGAATCTTGTTAATACTTTGCACAATCATTACCTAAAACTGAAGACATATTTTTTTTCACAGATTTGAAATTACTACTTCATCGACAATCTAAGAGTCCAACTTAAATCAAATAAATCTTGATTTTTTTCCGCAACCTGCTGCAAAATCTTGCATTTAGGCTACAATTATTATGCTTGTTGATTCTTTTAGCACGGGTTTCGCCGCAGTGAAGTGCATGTAAATATAACCCGACTGCAGTAATTAGTATGCTTTACCTCACCTACTTTAAAAGCGTTTATCAGTGGGAGCAAAGGAGCAGTGTTTATTGTCTGG
>JAHWFP010068352.1:117180-133280 GCA_023313725.1 Lithobius niger | reverse complement strand
CATCGCTAAAAATACCGGTTAACTTCTGAATATTTTGTAAGATGGGAGTTCCGGTAATCGAGGTTCTAATGTTATTTATTATGACCTTGCATTGACTATTAAGAACCTGCTGGTCGTTTTTGTGTTCGTAAAAAGTGCCACCATCTCGCATCATCATTTTCAGTAAATAAAAAATGAAAATAAAATTTGCCTGCCTCTGAGAGATTATTTGCCTGAGAAACATTTCATTTTTATTGCACGGCCTAATGAAAACTTGCGCAACTGATAAATCAATTGACCAACAGTGATCTAAGTTATTTTTCAAATAGTTCTTTATTCGTCAATTTCTTCTTGTTTCTATTCAATTTATAGTGACTTCCTCAGCTTTGGTTACCCACCTCATACAGTTCAGTTAGGTGGACATCCTCCGATGTTCATGCAAGCAGGTTAGTGACATTTTATGCTGTGCACTTCTGCAGTAAAAAAAAATAGCGACATGTTTTTGATTAAACTTTGTATTTTAGGACGGAGTCCAATGTTTGTACATAAACATCCACAAACGTTAATTCCTCCGGTAAGTGATCTAAATGTTACCAAGTTTATGCACTGTTATAAATATGCAATGATAGTTGTTTTTTTTTATGAGATTTTGATGATGTAAATTTTGGTTCTTGAAAAAAGTTTGTCTAAAATATGTTTAGCCAACTTAGGGGCACAAACTTCTTTACTATTTAACAACCCGTTGATAAAAATTATGTACACTTTTTTGAAACACATAATTTGAACATTTTGCTTTGTTTCTACGGAAGAATACATGTATCTTCCCACAGTTAATTCATCTTGAAAAAAGCACGGGAAAATAATTTTCTCGTGGTTGAAACAAGTATGTTCCTACTTGAGTGACGTTTAGCTAGCCTGATGAGCTTGTACTGTAAATCGTGTATTAAACGCCCACTTGAAGCTAAACCCCACCCTTCTAAAATGCTTTAAGGTCAAAATTGTGGAGTTAGAGGCCACCCCACCCCTTGTCGTTTTTCTGTGGCAAAATTAACAAAAAGCTTCGTGATGTGATGAAAAAATAGGAAAAACAAATGTCCACTGCTAACTGGCCCCCTTCTCCCTCCCTTGGGTTAATTGTGGACTGTTCCTCATTAAAAAAAATGAATTTTTTTTTTGGGGGGGGGGGGGAGATAAGGTGAGTTGCCCCTCCAGAAAAAAATCTAAGCAATGGTACAGTTGAAAATGAGTCTGCAAAAGGTTACGACCATGGCTACTAATAATAAGTGCATTTGCATCATCAGCAGTAAAAAAAACTATACAAACTAAAATTCAACATTTTTTCGTAACACTTCTGTTTTTTTTCTTCATTCTGCATACGTCAGTCATTATTCCGCACAAACAAACGTCAACTACCAAAATGTGAATCTCTGGCTTGCCCTCTGCCTCTATTTAGTTTGGAAGTTGCCCTCTGGTGAGAATTATCGTAATGCAATAATACTGAGTAGTGAAGAGACCAAGTAGGTTTGCAGAGTATTTAAAATGATATGACACAAAATTATGAAATACACCTCTCTGGTAGAGATGACCATACCTCAATATTTCTAAGAGAAAAATAGTGGTCTTCTGGATATACTTTAGACTTTAAACCTAATGATGAGAAGTGACAAGTAACAGATGATTACTGGAGCACAAGTGGCTAACGCATGACTGCCAGTTGTTGATTGCTAGGAGAAGGACAACAGCAGAAATGGAAGTCGGCCCATCATTCCACTGGACTTTTAGTAAAAGTGCTTTATGGAGTTAAAGAGCTTTACAGAGATTTCAACTTTGCCTTAACAATTCCATTTTAAGCAAAAGCACTTGGTTGAATTAACCCTTTTACGGTTATACTGACTTCTAATCATTTTTTAAAGTCCCTTATGTAATTTTATCATTTGTGGGATTCGATTCAGTGTTTGTTTGGTTTGGCGATGATTACGCTAACTAATGAGCTGTGCTTGTCCTCTATGCTTGAAGCCATAAGTAGCATGTGTTACATGTTTGAACAATTTTTGTACCATATGATGCTCTGTTGCCACATGGCAAGAAAATTCGATAAAGGTTCAATGCTACTTAAAAGAAAAGTTGCCTTAAATTTAAATGTAAATGTAAAAGTTGTCTTAGCATGCGTCTCAATGGTTATTACGTTCACAGGTAAATGATATGCATGTGTAACTAATTTACTTGTAGACAGTAAGCGTTCGTCTCTTTTTCATAGTGACCCCCCACCCCTCCCCGGTCTTACTGACAGCAAATGGGCAGCCGGGGGTAGCTTCTTTCTGTAAATACATTACCTAATTTTTTATTTGTTGCAACATTATTATTCATTTGGTATCTTTTCAATTCTGTTACCAGGGAAGCTTAAAAAGGTCCCGTAGTCCTTCACCTCCACCCTCTGGTTACTCGCAAGGCTATAATTTAAAAGCCCAAGCCGTAGCAGCATACAGTCAAAGTAAGTCAAGCTTCCAATTTTCGATAATTCTTAAGGCTGTCCGATAGCGATACTGGTATTGGAATTGATACTACGGTGTCTGATCGGCGTTCATATTTCTGCCGATACCTTCCATGTAACAGCTAACTTCAAACTTGCACAAAGTTCATGAGCAGGTGGTCTAAAAATTTCAATCTGGCTTACCACATTTAAGTCAACTGCATGGATTTAGTGGTCTCTTATCCATATTTAATTGTCATACTAGTTTTTTAGTCATCATTGCTAAATCATTGAATACTGAATAGATTTCGGCTTTGGTTTCTCTTCCTTCACTGCAGCCACTATCTTGGAAAGTTGACATGGATTCAGCCCAGATCCTTTCCAAGTTCATTATCAAACACAATGATGAGAGCTCATTAATTGGCACGTTCTCACTTGTTGTGGTACTTGGTGCTTCGTATTCCTACAAATCTACGACTTTTAAAAGCATGTGGCTGAATTGAAAGTCAAATGGCCATTTGGCGAGTCGCGACCGACATTGAAGGTTCACCCACGGACATTAGCTTAAATGGCGATATTATGGTATTTTTCTAGCTTGTAAAAATTTTTAAAATGTCACATCGCATACTTTGAAAATTTGAACCCACTTTTATGTCTTGTACGCTTAGATTTCAAATTAAAGGATATTTACCGTTCCAATATCCTTGCAAATTTGTGACAGTCTGGTTTTTCTGGAGTTAAAGGGGCTCAGAACGACTATCTTCATCAGGCTACCACATCACCATCATTGTTCGTCTCTAAATCGTTCGCTTGTAAATTTCAAATTCTAGGGGGTTACATAATTCCAAATGGTGAATGGCTTCTTCACAGCTGAGTAACAATCTAATTGTAAGAAAACTGTGACTGATTTTTTGCAGAACCTAATCAGTTTGCTGCACAGGCTGGTCCTTACTACCACCATCCTTCAAGTCAGTCTCACTCGAGTTCAGGATCGACGTTTGCTCCAGTTGGACAAACCATTTACACTTACGCGAGTCATCCTCAATACCAAGCCACTCCTTCACAACACAGCCAGCCTACTTCTGCAGCATCTGATCAACCGGGAAAACACGTGCAGCACAGTTACCATGTACAGCATCTTCAGCCACAGGGTAAGCTTGGTTTTTAAATCACTGAATAACTTAAAAGCTTGTTTCTGACATGTGATTTTTTGTTTCATTGTCAGGCTATGCTACACCAACTCACCAACAGTTGGAACAGGCAGCAAGTCAAAAGGCTGGTTTTAGCGAAGAAAAATATTTCAGCGTTCAACAGGTAATAAACTTAAAACCAGGAAGGCTGCAAATGTAGTCATTTTGTTTTATTAGGGTTTCTCAAAGTATCGAGAATCAAATCTTTTGTTTCTTCTGGTTCCATCTCCTCTCCAATTGAAGTTTTAGAGCAGGGCTTCCTTACACATTACTGTTACTTGGAATTATAATACCGAAAGATATGATAATATACGTTTGAAATGTCCCCAGAATTTAAGGCTATTACATCACGCAAGATTTATAAAAGTGGGCGATAAATATTTATACAAATGCAGCAAAAGTGATTTTTTTCAGTACTGTGTGCTTTGTATTTCTGAGCAGCACACGGAAAAATTTGTCTTGACGTGCAAATTCAAAACTCAAATACTCATCGGTGTTATGGTGCTCCTATCTTCTTCGTTAAAAGTATGATGGTTGCGTTTTTTCTTTCTCACAACAATAACCAATAGCATTAACCTTTTTAGGCCGACGCCATTTTTTCAATGTCCTACCGAAAAAACATACGGCCACAACGTGGCTGCCATGAACAAGTTGCATGCCTCACGAATTAATAAAAAAAAAAAAAAACTATGTGGTCTAGGAGTATAAAAATTCGCGGTCATAATAATTATATTGTAAATTATTGAGCAGTAATATAATCGGGACCTTCCTCCTACTTTTCATTATTAAAAAAAATCCTGAAGTTCGACTACGTAAACAGCGCCAACGAAAGTTTCAACTTACAGTACCCGGAATGATAACAACGCCTGTTATTACTTCCTAAATCATTATTTTATGATTTATTACCGTAAAAATAGTTTTAAAGACGCTTTATTTTGTCAATATTTACGAGATTTGCGAACTCGCTATCAACTCCACGCGAGACGCCATTTTGACCTGCTACCCGTAAGCGAACACGCTCCTGCTAGCGCTAATGGATGCGACCTTGAATCGCTTCACATGACGTCACTAGTGAACGGCCGGAAGGGTCACGTGCCGCGAACAAACAAGTCCTCGCGATGGACGAAGCGCTTGAACAAAGGCTCACAGGAATACAGGCAGTGACGTAGGATTTCATGACGTCATTTTTCGCGGGCTGGAAAATGCGAATCCCCCCTCTTGAAAGCGACCAAGATGGCGACTGTACAGTGCGTCATTCCGGAGATATGATCGTTTGAACCAAGAGCTATTTTCAGTAAACTAACACAATTTTCACGTCGATTTTGGTGACATCGATTTAAGGTAATACAAGATGATATTAAATTAAATTAACCAAAATAAACCGAAAATATACTTTCCAAAATACCAAATTCAATCGGAGTTACGCCTCCGATGTACGCAGGGCATAGAAATGAGCGAACGATGTATAGTCGTTTCGGCATTTTCCCAAAATAATTTCAACGACAATATATCATCGCTTCGGCTCAAAAGAGTTAATCCTGTTGAAAAGTATATACAAACACCGTTATAAACTGGTTTCACTGTGTACGAAGAGAGGTATTGAAGATTTCTGACTTGCCTTTTTGTTTTCAGCATCCCGGTGTTACGATGCGTGCGGTCAACCCAATGCATCATCCACAGACATTGATTCCACTTCAGCAACAATCCAAGGTAAGAACAACAAGCCAAGACAAAGAGTGGCGTTCACAAAGAATCAGGAATACGTAGTCTGCTAATAAGAGCCAAATGCATGCTTGTTGCAAAGTGTTAATTTATGTTGTAGCCTGGAGGGATCACGTCAGGATACCCAGTGCGTGGGCAGCCAACTGCAGTCACGTCAGCTGGAGCGTATTCTACACAAGCACAACAACACGTAAGTTGGGAGTGTTTTTTTTTTTTTTTTTAACTTTGCTATAAAGGAACAAATATGAAAGTTCTCGGGTGTTGATGAGAACCACGGTTGTAAGAAAAGATATTTCTTGCATGCGTGGTCAGCCAGGTAGTTCACTTTATCATTCCTTCCCCCATACCAAAAAGAAAATTAGTTAGTTGCTCATTGGTGTTAATGTTAATTTGCTTTTAAATAGTTAAGAGTATTCAAGTTGTGTATTTAGTCAGGATTGCCCTGTGCACTACGTAACGCATGAAGCAGCTTTTTTTCTTGGCATTACCTTGTACTTCTCATTTTTCAGGTTACCTACACAGGTCAACAGACAGGACCTCGTCATGCTTACACAAGCCAACCGCAAGGCCGGTATTATTAATAGAATTGTTTTGTACAATGGGGAGCAAATTATATTTTTATGGTTTTGTACTGTGCAATTTTCTTACTGGTGATTGAAATCAGTAGTTTATACCTTGAATAAATGACAAATTCATTTTATAACTAACAATGGCCACAGCTGTGGAACTTGGTTTTATTTAGTTGCTAAGCAAACGCTAATTCAATGTTCACTTTCTGCTGTTGTTCAATGAATTTTCAACAAACAATAAAGCTTGTCGCACACTACTCCGTTCCGTTCTGATGGCAATGGATGGTCCACCGTATATTGCTTTCGTCGCTAACCATTTCAGTCGGCTCCCTGACTTTTAAATTTGATCACGCTAGGGATGTGCGAGTAGAAATATTTTAATTCGAGTCAAGCTGAGCTTGCAATGGAAGAATCGAGTATCGAGCCGAGTTCTAGTATTTGATGGAAATATTTTCTTTGCAAGTTTCCCTTTAATTTGTTAAAATAATAGGAACAAACATGGTGCTTAGTTGACTGTGTGGGTCATGGTTTTCCAGTTTTAAGGATATAACTTGAAATTATTGACTTCTAATCTGCACCACTAGAAAGCTATATATTTGGTATATTGGAATGTCAAAATCGGTCAAAAATTGACAAAATTATCGCATTTTTGCCGGATTCGAGTTTTTCAAGTATGGACACGAGCTGCGAGCCGAGTTCGAGTGCAAGTTTCATACTCGGCTCGGCTCAAATTTTTTGAGTATCGCACATCCCTAGATCGCGCCCAAATTGGCAATGCAAATGAAGGCACTTGTAGTGACCTTAAGTAGATAATTAAATAGAAAGGCGTAGTAAATCTGGTATTAATTCTTTATGCTCAGGTATAATGACATTTCCAGAAGGCAGCTGAAATAGGTTCAAATCTGTATTTTAGTGGGAGAAAGGCGGCGTGCGTAGGCGCATGACGGACGACGACAGTCGTCGACTGACGGCAGGTGCGTACACTAATCCGATGCGATCAGTTTTTGACTTGAAAGACAGGTCGTCACGGAACAGGACGGAGCAGTATACGCGCCTACTCTAAATTACATGTTTTGAATCCAAACAGAAATTTGACGGCCCATGACGTGACGAGACGGAACGGACAGCTTTCGGCCGACCAAGACGACCGAACAGCTTTCCAACGCGACCAAGATGGCGGCCGTTTGTTGCGTTACAACAGCTTGAACCAAGGTCTAGTTTTAGCAAACAAAAGCAATTTCATGTCAAATTTGACGACACGGCCAACAAAAACGTCAATTGAGGTAATTAAAAGATGATACTAAATTAATAGAGATCGACCGGAGCCAAAATTTACCAGTGCTGCCGGTGCCGGTCCTTGGAGCTTTTGGCACCTAACGGTACCGGTTCCAAAATAAAAATGACCGTATGGAACCATGATTTATTGTAGTAAATTTCCAAACCACACCCAATCATCAATATTTCTGGCCCACTACCAACACAGAAAAAGGCTTAGATTAAGGGAGTAAGTTTCCATTTCAGATTCTTTAATTTCCATGAATTAACTTTTAAAAATAACTATCTATGATTGGCAGCTCCTAAAACTCATTCAGACACGTTTGAAACTAGCTTAAACTCAAAGTTGCTTGGATAATAAACAATGGCAAAGGAAAAACGGATGTTGACAAAATGGCTCTTAAAGTTGGTAACTGAAAGGTGCACCTGCTACCAGTAATATGCAGGCTAGAGTTTGACAACTATAAATACTCAAAAGAGTAAATATATATTGTTTAGAATATATATATTTAGAATTTTTTTTCTTTTATGGCCTATTATCGGTTACTTTTTCCCGGTTGTCAGCATTTAGAGCACCCTACCGAGCCAAGCAAGCACAGCACCGCAGTGAATAATTAAAACTTTCATTTTTGTGTCTTAAATTAATTATAATTTTTATAATTTTATAAATACTATGAATTTTGAAAAAAATTTTAAGATCATCAACCTCCAGCATCACTATGCTGGATTTTTGATTTGCACATTTTTACTGCTGACCGGTGATGACCCTTGTTCCTGAGCTCCAAAACATAGTATTCTTGCAATGGATGGTGCAGTCAAGTTCCGCTACTAACGTTTTACAGTCATCCGAATTATTTAAATAACTAAAGGTAAATAAGATAGTAAATAAAAGTTCTTTGTACTTCGAATAAAGGTTATGTATTTGAATAAATAAATATTAGAAGCACATCGTTAAGAATTGACCAAATTTTGGCCGGTGCTAGTACTGACTCGATTGTAGACGTTGGCACCTGCACCTGTAGCTCCGGTACCGGCTCCGGTCGATCTCTATAAATTAAATAAATCCAAAATAGACGTGCCACAGTACCCAATTCAGTCGGAATTACACCTCCGTTGTATGCAATGGTGGTTTTTCTTTGCAAACGAGACTTCGAATCGAGGGTGCGTCGGGAGTTTTAGAAACGGTTTTGAAGTGACAAATTGTGGTTTGAACGCCAAAGGGTTAAATACGAAAAGTAAGACGGTTTAATGACGGCATCAAAAACTAGCAAGAAATAATAGCATGATAAACCAAAAATGACTTCCATGTTGCAAGAGTCGAGACAGTTTTGTGCATAAAATGAAAAAAAAAAATACAACTTTTATGTTGGTTTGGTTCCCTTTTTTTTTTTTTTTGCTTTCGTTCTTTGTTATACTGTGCGCAATATATGAAACGGAACGAAAGCTATAAATAAAAGACCTGCTGTGATTTAGATTTTTTTTTTAATGCAACCGAAATTCAATAATTTTAATTTTAATAAATGCATGGGCAACATACTGGTTTCACAAATATTGCAAATTATTTTTCGAAAAGAAGCAGTAGGCTAATCAATGAGAAATCCTTCAACTAGAAAAATGTTTTCTGTTTTCTAAATCTAATGAGTGTTTAGACTATTAAAAAAAAATTTGCAGAATTTAGCAACATTGCAAAAACAGTTCTGTAGCCTACTGTACTCATAATAGTGTAAGACTTCTAGGGGTTTAATGTGAAACAAAGCAAAAATTAACACCATAGCTGCAACTTATAAGGGGAAAAAATAAAAAGCTTTTTTTCGTTTTTGTGTGTGAATTACCCGGTATCCAGTATTGGCCCGGATCTGGAACCTAGATCCGGAACCGATCCGGCACTGACATCAAATTATCCGGAACCGACCCGGATCCGGTAAAACGGTATCCGGTCGATCCCTATAAATAAGTTTAGTGCTGTATGCCATCATACACTAAAACAGGATCTGAAATCAGTCAAGTAAACAATCGGAACTTTTTTCGCTTCCTCTTTCCGTCTATTTATTAGGTAGGAACTGTTGTGCGTTTATAAATATCATTTGGCATGTTACGTGATCATAAGTGATGAAATAATATCACATCCAGAATGTTATATCAAGAAAAATATGATCACTCACTTCTTGCTTCACTCAATGCAACACCATAACTAAAGCAAGTCCATTGCCAGGTTCTTACGAATTTGGATCTTCTGCTGTAGAAAACGGCAGTGCAAAGCAAAATTTACAAGCACCCAGCAATAATTCTGGTGTTGTGTGAAGCAAGAAGTGAGTCCACAAACCAGAGTAACACGGCCGAAAAGGCCATTTTTACAACAGAAAAACATAATTAAGAAAAAGTCTCTTAAATCCCCAAGCATAAAAAAAAACGGACGAACCTTATCCCTTTTTCAGGAACTCACTTAATAGCTAAATTGTAAAACATGGGCAAAAAACTGGCACTTGCATTTAGGCTATACACTATTTCAAAAAGTGTCTACTTAAAATAGGAACCGATCTGCCCTAGTCCTAGCCAGCTCACTATACGTCAAATGTATGTACTGCTTACAAAGGTGCACACGAGAATCGGTACGGAGACGGAGGGGCCACCACGGAAGCAGGCATTAAAATATGCGAAGGTTTGAAAACACCGGTGTGCAATAAATGACAAACTCTGCTTAGTAAAAGCCCTGTCAAACAACCATTGCCACTACAAGTACACTGTTGGCAGACAGTTTTACTTCATTTTAAAGTAGTTTTTGCTTTTCAGCTTGCTGAAATCAGTCCAGTTTTGTGTTGAAGGTTAAGCAGTCACATTACACACTGCACGTAAAGAAGTATTCTCATTTAAGTGTAGAAGGAATGCAATAAATAATAATTATCAGCTTCCCTCCACTGATCCGTGGTATTCAAGGCTCTGGACAGGCCATACTGACCTTCCTCGACAACGAAAATTAAGTTGTATAATTTCACCTAATTGTTACAGGTGGATCAGAATATGCATCAAAGAGTATAAGGTTTACGAATTGAATCACTAGGCAAAAGTAGCAGTTGAGTTTAGGAACCACGACCCATAAAAAAAAAAGGCCTACCGTGAGCATTGAAAATGCCAGTAGAAGAATGTGAGAGCCTGATAAATATAGGACTGAAATTAACAGCTTTTCATCACATAGCTTATCAAATATTGAATAGGATTATCTCCTGTTTTGAATTTGAACGTTACTTGTGTGTAGCTCAATTGTAAAATTAATTCAGGAATTTGGAAAAACCTTGAAAAAATAAGTATCATCAAGTTTTAGCAAGCTTCTTTTTTTTTTTTATTTCTATATATAGCTAAGAACCACTACAATTTTTAGTAGATAGGTCTAGTTACTGAAACGATATCATAAATAGGGTCTATAGTATAACCGAAGCTTAAAAAAAAAAATCAGATGATGGGGATCAACACGTCCTCAGTAAACACACAAGATTGTACGAAAGTAATGTATTGGGCCTAAAAAAAAAGTTTGGTTGCTGTAACCTAACCAACCCTCCTTTTTCCTCCCTACTGTAACGGTTGTTTCATCCTTGTTAGGTCATTTTGTGATGTCCTCGACAATCCTCTTATCAGAAGTCGCTGTATTTAGGTTTTAGCCTAGCTCTATCATAGAAAAAAATACATTACGGCGTAGATACAAATATAGAATTACGCAAAACAGTTTGCCTTTAAAAAGAACACACATAGATTTAGTGATATAAAAAAAATATTGATTCACCAACAATTATGCACCACTGCGCAATGGCTGTTTGGTGTGACGTGCACATCACGTGTCTGTGCTAGTCCAATCAGACGGCCAAACAGCCGTTGTTCTCGTTCGTCATTGGCTAACTCATGGTGACGTCACAGCAAACAGCCGTTGCGCATGGTATAAGAGTTTCTTACTACCTGCAAATACTTACCTTCAGTAATTATGCTAAAATCACTATTTTACGCTATCGTTGCTCATTTTCAGACTAAAAATACCATTTTTTAGGATCCTCTAAAACTTTCTCCTTTTCCCGCTAGGGGCTCTGTTCATCTCTCCGACTTCAGCACCCCCTTCTCCATCACTTCTTGTGTACGCCATCTTGGATGGTCGTGCACGTTTTTCGCTTTTTTTTTTGAGTTGTTTACACGGTTTTTCGGACTTTTTTTCTTTAATCATGACGTTAAAGGAATCGGAAGCGCACCTGAGAGCTATCTTGAAGGAGCCCAGATTCGACGCCTGCAAACACGCAAAACTACCCAAAGATTTCTACCCGTTGTGTAGACGATGTCGGCTGTGATTTTGTCACGAAGTTATGTGAGTTGCGTGACCTTCGCCATGCATCGTCTATTGCCACTGTATTACATACCTGGAAGAAATCAGATCAGACTGCAGCACAGCGGACAAAAGAATCCCCGAAAACGGAAACCATTGCTGAGAGACTGATCAACATAAGCCGTGACCCAAATATGCCTGTTGTTTTCCACGAGCAGAACGAATCCAATATGGCGACAGACAAAGAGGATGGGACTAGCAAAGGCGCGGTGCTTCAAGAAAACCCTATCCCGTCGATGTCGGGGACTTCGAAGCAGGGCATGGTCCCTCTAGGTCACGTACAATTGCCCTTACTGGATGAAAATAAAATTATTGAAAAGGTAACAGCAGCAGCGACCGCGGTATTTGATGAAAAGGGAGCCGATCTCGAGAACAAGATTTTAACGGGTATGGACGCAAAATTGGGGCGTTGTATGGCGGATTTGTTTCACAAGATGAAAGATTTCTTATCCCCGCACCCGGATACACAGACTTTGAGTGCCCCGACGTTTAATTTTACCATGGTTGAGGACCTCGATGTATTGGGATTAATGATCGAAGGCCCGGGTTTGATTTTGATTGCTGATGATTCGACGCGGGTTACAAAGGAGTTGCCGCCTAACGAGTCGGCGTCGGTCCCCAAGAAGCAAAAGACGACTACGAATCCCGTTAGTGCTCCGGAAAAAATTGCTAAAGAGAAGAAAGAAGACAGAGTAAAGTTTTTTAGACCTTCACACCCGAAGCGACCGGAAAAAAGCAGAAGGGGTGAGTAAAATTGTCAGGAAGGCGGGTGTGGGAGCTAGCAGTTCGGTTCGTTCGCTGAAAGAAAAAATTAGTGGAAAAGACTCAACAACTGTAGTAGTTCCCGGTGCGGAAAAATTTGCTCAGTTAGTAGAGAAAATGAGTGCAATGTTAGAGGAAGGAATTGCACCGGTCGCCACCGCTGGCGACACGTGGTGGTAGTCCACCAGCGACAGTGCGTCGCCGGACGAATGACATTACCGAGTCGCCCGCCAATCCTCAGTGTCGCCGCCTTGTAGCCAACTGTTGCCACAGTGTCACCAGTCTCCGCGGAGTCGCAGTTCGTCGCCGCTGGTGCAGCGTGACTCTGAGAATGAAGGGGAAAAGTCGCCAGTGCGCATTTCGACTACAAGACATGCTGATTTAAACGACAACAACACAAGTAGTGCTAAAAGGTTTAGAACGGATTTTTACCGAAATGACGATGGTGGAGAGGAAGAAGGGTCCATTGACGATCCATTTAATGAGGGACTGGGATTTATTCCGTGGAAGGAATTTGTTGAAGCAACCATGAAACACTTGAGACCCACTCGGTTTTTCAAGGAATGCCCGAGAAATATGATAACCCCCCCCAAAGGACACGCTTGCTAATGAGGGAAATTTGAAGCCTGAACCGACTCGCCTACCTCAATCGGCTGTCCTGTTTAGACAATTGTTAAATACAGAGACTATAACAAGGAAGGATGAACAACCCATTTCTGAAAAACTGCCCCTGCCCCCTCATGTCCCCAAGAAGGCAAAATGGTTTTTAACAAGTAAAATTACTTTTTACTAGCCTATAATACTTACCTTCAGTAAGAACCTGCCCTCTTCCCCGCTGTCATTGAACCGGAGCGTTTAAGAAGTGATGGAGAGTGAAGGGAGGGGGCGCTGAAGCCGGAGAGATGAGCAGTGCCCCTAGCGGGAGAAGGAGAAAGTTTTAGAGGATCCTAAAAAAATAATATTTTTAGTCTGAAAATCAGCAGCGATAGCGTAAAATAGTGATTTTAGCCTAATTACTGAAGGTAAGTATTTTAGGCTAGTAAAAACTAATTTTACTTAAAATTTTCGTTTTTCTAAACTAGCAAATTTTCTATAGTTCTACATTAGCTAATATATCAGGGTGCGTGTGTCTCGTAGCTCATGCCTGATTAGATGAAGATAGTAAAAATTATCGAAAATTTGCTAGTTTAGGAGAAACTGGAAATCTTTTGATGGTGCGTAATTGTCGGTGAGTCACTATGATAAGCAGCCAAAGTATAAGAACCGTAGCGTCAATCAAAGTTTTGGCTGGAACATCGGTATTTAGTGTTAAACAAAAAGTAGTGAGGAAACATTCCTACCCATGACTAGTTTTTTAATTCAATGTTATGGTAACCATAACGTTTTTCCCCAATTAGGCCTGCCTGTACCAACCAATCTTACGGCAATCTGTTTTAGTCAATATAAGATTTTAAAGATTTTTCCTTCTAGTTTTCAATTGTAAAACTACCAATTGATAGCCCTTTTCCTTCATAAGTAACAAAGGGAAATGTGGAAAATAAGAAGACTACTTCGAAGACCTTGAACCCAATGAACCTGATGAATACATCAGTAAGACTTTTAGCTTTAAGCAGACCTTGGAACCCAAAGTGATTGGTGTTATTGAAATTCTGTTGTGGGTATGTGTGTTTGCTTCGGAATCTGCTGATGTAATACCTGTTGGTTCGGAAGATAATTAGGTGATTGGCAGCCTCACTACGTAATACTAGTTTTTAACTTAAAAGTAGAACTTCAAGTTTGAGAACACGCTCATAGTTCTGCCTTTTGGCACTGATTGGCAAAGTTGCTTTTCATGCAACTCGGACAAAGTGTTCACAGATTTTGCGTTACTGGCACTTGAGTTTCTGTCGATACTTTTCAGCGTGAAACTAACTTTACGACACTCGTAACTCGATTCCTTCTGTCCTTGTTTTAGTTTGCTTAGTAGATATTCGCCTTTCGGCAGCTGTATGTCAATAAAGTATTCTTTGCTCTTATTCAATAAAATTGGCTTTGATAGGCTAACTAACACTTTTCTGTCTTTGACGACTTGGTTGTGGCCAGGCTTCCACAACACTGTTGCTATGGCATTATCATGCGTATCCGAAATTGACAAGCGGAGCCCACCACAAAAATTTCCACTAGTTAACCCTTTCACACCATGTAGGTCAAATCCAAGTAAAATTACGTCTTGATTAGCACAAATACTCAACTGCTGCGTAAATGCCGCCGATACAGTACAGCTTGATGATTTTCTACTGGTTAATGCTGCTGAGTAAGTGGCGTACCCTTTCCTTTTCCACGAGAAACGTTTAGCTTCCAATATTTTGGGTTTAAAACCTTCTGGTTCACCACAAACTTTTCGCAAAAAGTAACAACGGATGTCTTCTGGAACCAAATTGTTAGTTGCAGGACCTTCAAGATATTCTTCGCATGACATCGCAAGATATTGCACGCAGTACAATGCATTCCCCAACAATGTTCGCTTATTTTCAGGTGTAGGCGGAATGTTTAGCTGTTGGCACTGGTTAACTGCCCACTTGGAAATGGCATTAAATACTACGAGCTCAGAGGAAACGTGCATGTGTTCGCGAGAACACAGCATTTCCACAGACGCTGCATTCTGCGCAAGAAACGCTGACGATGCCAAAATTGAATCGGCCTTTTTGTCAATTATTTGCAAGCATTTCATCAGGAGGCTTCCGTGGTATTCGTTACCATAAAGATTCACTTCAGTGTAAATCTCCAAAACATTATCGGAGTTAACATGATTTTCTAAATACTCGATACAGCACGATGACAGGTGGTGCAACATGTACTTCTGTGCTGCATACAACAAGTCGAGAGCATTGCGAATGGATTGCAAAGAAACTTCATCTGTGTAAATATATCTGGAAAACAAGAATGTAAGTATAAAAACAATGGTCATGTGCAAAACATCATTCAAATTAAAAGAAGAATATTACGAAATCTGTATTCTTTAAGGTTTCCACTGAGAATGAAAAAATATGAGCTGTAGAATATCAAATTTTGACATTTTACACCAGAAGACTGGACTGCAAGTCTACAATACTAACAATGTAACCATCTACAACATACACAATCATGCGATTTCAACTCATGTGGACTGATTTGCTTATTTTTGCTTTAAAACCAACTTCCTCTGAAAACCACCGTTTTGAATGTTAGTTGCCACTTTGCTAGCATAGCTTAAAAACCACTGACCAGTTCTTAATTTCTACTTGCCGTAAATTTTTACATTTACAATTTTGATGAACTTTGAGATAGTGTATTTTTCTGTCAATAATGGCTAGAAAGCGTAATTTGTGAGAAGCCTGAAGAAGATAGGACTGAATTTTTAACATCCATTCATCAAATTGCCTAGGCCTATTAAAAATTCACGAAATACGGTTGATGTATTTCCTTTTTATAATTTTTGTGAACACAAATACCACCAAGAAGATGCAACATCAACTAGTCTCTTAAATTTTCGAAGAAATTATGCTTTCTTCTTCATCAGAAGCACACAAAAAAACGGTGAAAATGGTCTGCTACATGATCGCAGGAGAAAACTTACTATTCGAATTGAGTGCTCAACCACTGATCTCTACGGATAGACAGTTGCGGCCAGCTGGGCAATCCCATTCAGTTTATCACCTCTTCTTGTTGCCCCCACGTGTTCCTGAATTCTTTCGAGTTTTTGCTTGCTCTCACCTATGTAAACGTGTTGGCATTCTGCACAAGGAATCTTGTAG
>JAHWFP010068352.1:105134-117170 GCA_023313725.1 Lithobius niger | reverse complement strand
GTGCTGCTCAAGTCTAACACTACACAAGGACCCCACTTGAGAGCACTTGAATCTTAGCAATAGTTCAGTTTAAAAAAGACCCCACTAATGAACAATCACAGGCCCTACATTTACACAAATGAACAAACTCGTCACGCCTCATTTGTCCACCAAACTGGACGCTCGATGGGAGCTACGTCAGCAGGCCGCGTTACCACTGTAGTAGCCGATTACCGACATTCAACGTGTTTCCTTTTTTGAATTTTAGCGTACCCTACCTTATGTGGTTTCTTGACTCAGAAATTCAAAGTAAAACGATGGTTAGTTTTTTTCTACAAAATTAGGGCAGAAACGGTACGATTTCCACCCAGATCTCCACAGGGTGTGCTTTGTTATTCCAATGGAAAATCCCATTAGCAGTTTTTACTTTGAATATTCGCAGACATATTGGCATGAAATATCCATTGCAAACTCTGTTCGACTCGAATTAAAATTATTCTACTCACACACCCAGGGCCGAAAGAAGCTGTACGGTCACAGCTGTTTAGTTTTTAGGTATGTAGCTAAAAAAAAAATATACCTGCATAAACGCATGCTGATTATGACTCGTTATCATTCGTTCCGTTCTGACCCTTGTCAGCCCTGTGTGAAGTTCAGTCGCAAGTTGCTCTGCCTAACAAATCAATCTTTTTCCCCTAAGCAGTGAGTGGCCCGCTGTTCAGACAGCACTGGCCTATATATTTATGTGTTGCTGAAACTAGAGTTGTGCGCTGGTAAACATTATTCGGCAGCGGCGCTAGCAAAGATCATCGGCGCGTCTATCTATTTGAGCAGCAGCAACTTTCATAAATTTTAAACAGTGACGGCGACTTTGATGGCGTTCCCATAAAGAATGCTATATAAACCTGAATGTTTCTCTTTGCTTGTTGAAAAATATTTACTGCTAGCAAGGGTAATGTGGATTTTATTACTCTTCTACTGGTTGAAAATTCACCTTTATCACGCTTATTTTCAGAAACACACACGAAATCACAAATATTTCGGTAAATTTTCAAGTCAGCAGTCCGGGAGGTGTAATGGCTCAGGTGACTATCATCTTCAGGTTCCACAACAACACAGTTTCACTACTTCGTAACGACCATTCATCTGCTTCGAATTTCGAGCGCGGCCTCCGGTATTTGTTAGGTACATTGCGAATTTGGAGCGCGGCCTCCGGAATTCGTTGGGTTTGTCGCCCTTTTTTACACAGCAGGTGATTGAGTTCTTCAAAATTCGAAGCAGGCGAATGGTCGTTACGAAGTAGTGAAACTGTGTTGTTGTGGAGCCTGAAGATGATAGTCGCCTGAACCATTACACCTCCAGGACTACTGACTATCGAACATTTGCCGAAATATTTGTGATTTCGTGTGTGTTTGTGAAAATGAGCGTGATAAAGGTGAATTTTCAACTTTAAAATGAATTTTCATAGTAGGCAATGTAACATTTTTTTTCTACCAGTAATTATTAAAGATTACAATGGTTAAGAATTTTGATTGTTATTAAAAACAAACGAAACTATTTGCGTTCGACTGCGTGGCAAGATAGACTAAACCTGATTGTACCACATGTGCACAAGAAAGAGTGGCTAACGGTTTTGTCCAGCATTCTGAACGTATGTTTTAAGATTGCAGCATGTTTAATTTAACCCTTTGAGTGCTAAACCCGAGAAAATCTCGGGCCAAACACAAGCACAGGTTGAAGTATTAAAAACAGAGTTCTTACTACGCGCGAGATGGCCAACAATGCAGGAATGACAACAATACTAGGTTCCCTTAACAAGCCGACTCTAGAGACGGCCGTGGCCGAGTTGGTAGAGGCGTGTGCCTCACATTTAACAGCTCCTTCAGGTTGCTAGTTCGAGCCCCGTCCAGGTTACCCCTACTTTTTTGGAGATATAAAAAAAACGCAGCTCTCAAAGAGTTAAGTAAATAATAAAAAAAATTTAACAATAATGTTAATTTAATTATTGTTATTTGAATGCTCTCCCCGGCCCCGCTTAAAACCTCACAAAAGCCATACCACTAATAATTTGCTTTTGTCGGGCTGCGCACACCACCAATTGAATAGTATTTGTATTGAACTTTGAAAAAAGTGTTTATTCAAATCAGGCTAACATGTTTGCTGCTTCACTTACATTATTGCGGCTCAGTGCTCTCTCATTTCTATCAAAGCTTCCTCAATAAATTTGAACAAAATTGCAAACATTATCATTTCCCAAAAAGGAAAACACATACAAACAGACGCACTAAATCCGTTTTCAGTCAAGTATTCAGGTCTTGCATCTCTCGGTCAATTAAGACAAATTTAAAAATAAGGCTTACCTCAGAAGCATTTTGAAAGTATCAGGACTGATATCGGTCACTCTGACATTTGCACCACTGTTCGTTTCTACCATTTGTGAATCAAACATCTTCTGAAAGACTGGACTCACAATAGATAAAAAGAATCGATGAGCAGAAAAACAGGTGGAACCCGATGCATCAAACCCCACAATAAAAGCAACATCGCTGAGAAGTTTGTTGTTGTAAAGATGGGCTGCTCTGGCCGCAAGACTTGGCAAATACGACAAATGATCAGTCAGTTGGTCATCTGCCGTCATCATGTGATATGGCTAAAAAAAAAAAAGAATTAGAATATTCATCAAACAGACGCAGGGGAAGTGACTCCAGTGAGGTTACTCCTTGTTCACGCAAGACGCCGTATCTATACCCAGTAGCACACAAAGGACAACAGGGATTTAAAAAGGGGAGGAGGGGGCTTCGGACAGTATGGGAGCACTGACCAATTGAGAGCGCTAACCAATTTGAACATCTTAATTTTAATGCTAATGTTAATGTTTTAATGCCACGTGGCGTGTGCTGCCTAATTCAAATTTACGAAGATTGATCAAGTGCACATTCAGGCCAATCTATTTAGTTCACTGTGTACCTTAGGAGCAACCGACTCAAGAAATGAAAATGTGAACGGGGCCCATTTGATGACTGGGTAATTTTACTGGGTAACTTTACAATATTATGTGTAGAATGTTAATTGTTTATCAGCTCCTAGTATGAACGGTTTTCACTAGATTTCATCAGCTCCTGGTATCGTCAATTTTACTTAACAAAAACGTACATCGTTTGAAAGATAATCTCGTGAGTATCACTTCCACGATACTGAACAGCCAGGTTGCAGTCAGCAGAGACCAATGCGTGTGCCAATGTGTCTCACCCTCCAACCCCCCCAAGCATTTTAAGCCTATCCACAAAAGTACCTGTTGTGAAATTTGTGCACATCCCTACACGCAGTCCATTTAACACAAAACCAAAACAGTTCAGTTCTTAACAAACCGGTGAATTTTCAGTGGCTCATATTAGCCACCTTCATCGGGCACAAGTCCGGGATAAAATCTGCAGATCCACTAACGATCGTCCATCATCCTGAAGTACCTGTTAATTAAAAGGACATTTTTTCGCACCTTATCATTCTGATACAACCTAAAGGCATACAAAATCTCAAACTTCGCATTAATCTTTCAATACAGACTCTTTTTCACGAACAGGATTTGTAGCCTATGTTGGTTTGATGGTTTCGTTCCTTTTTATTTTGTAAGGCTGTGCAGGTGCCACTTTTCTCGATACTGGTGCCCATTTACCAGGTTCCGATCCCAGTACTACGGATCGACCGATACAGAAAAATACCGATCCGATCCGATACCGATTTTCCCCTCACACGCCGATCCGATTCAGATCCGATACACCGATACAGATATACCGATACCGATTTTCCCAAAAAAAAATTATAATGGGTCAGAAAGTCAAATGCATACTTCATCATTATGAAACTGGTGTTCAAGAAAATTAAATTTCTAATTTTTTTTTCTCGGTGGTGGCAGATCCGCAAGTGTACCTTCGACTGTAAAAATAACCCAGCGTACACTGCAGATAGGCCTAATCCCAAGAACCCCTGCCCTGAATCTGGCAATGCACACACTTTGAATTCACTAAGCTGCTGTGCAGATGATGTCGTGGGATACATGCAATGCTATGCAGGAAAGTTTTCTTACAAGCTAGGTGGAGTAGCCAGCGCGCATGGAAGTTGGTCGTATCGGCTAAAATATCGGTAAATAAACATCGATACAGATCCGATACCGATACACTAAAAATACCGATACCGATATTAATATCGGTCTATCCCTACCCAGTACCGGTGCTATTGGTCATTTGCCGATACCAAGCCGGTGTTAATGTCGACATCAAATGATAAAGAATACAGTGTCTGTTGATACGTCAGTAATTTAATGGTGTGACAAACGTTAACACTTTTATAAAGAAATTGTTCGCTAACACTTTATAGCTCAACGAGATTAGAACCTAGCAGACTATTTATTTAAAAGTTGCTTAATTTTTAGTATCATTGGGAACAATATGTTGTATTATTAATGTGCGAAATGCCGATTCTGGAAAAAAAACAAGCCGATGCAGGTACTTTTTCCGGTAGGCTACTTGTCAACCCGGTGCCTGTCCGATACCAACACCAGTGGTACCGGCATCTGGTCCCGCTACCAGTATTGGTACCTGTACAGCCTTATTATTTTGCTTTCATTCAGTTTTTGTTTGCTTTCGTTTTCCTTTCATTCCCTTTTCTTTTGGAAACGAAAACAAACAAAAATAACAAAAAAGGGAACGAAATCAATATTACAAACAAAAACACTTACACTGTTAGGCTACAATATTATATTTGGTAACCTGTGAACTCAAGCCGTACATAACATTTTTACTGTAGGCTAAGCTTTTTTTTTTAAAAAAAACCCATATTTAGTAAAGTGTGCCGAAAACTAAACACACACCCATCAAACAAGAAACAGAACAGCACTGATTGTGACAGCATCGAACCTGAGTACGAGTCGCGTGTTTGTTGGTAGTTTTACTACAGGCTAAACTTTTTTTTAAAACATATGTAGTAGAAAAGTGTGCCGAAAACTAGACACACACTCATCAAACAAGAAACACAACAGCACTGATTGTGACATCATCGAACCGGGTGGTAAGTACGAGTCTGTGTTTGTTGGTAGTTTGCGATTGATGTGGCTAGTTATTTCAGGTTATACGTGTATTTCTTCAACTCTTGTAATGATCAATGCGATAGAACAACGCACATTCATTCTTTTCATGTTCATGTTCGGCCGGGTAGCCATGAAAAAGGGCAAGCTTGTTCATTCCTTGCATGGTAGCAATGAAAATGAGCGAGCAGCCGGCATTGTGAAGAGCAATGTCGATTAGTAGTAGTAATATTTTGTAAGATATACCAATAAAATAAAGCGAGTGGATTTTTTTCCCCACACGCATGTTGCAGGCGTGAATTTCGAATTTGACGTACCTTGGACTTCCCTATATATCTTTTCATCCAGCATAATTTCCCAACAAGGTCCATCTTAAATAAGAATCACGGGTAATTATGGAGCTTAACCGAACCATACAAAATCGCTCAATTTCCGTACATCTTCATTAGGGATGCACCGAATATTCGGTAATTATTCGGTACTCGGCCTATTCGGCCAAAAATTCAAGTATTCGGTATTCGGCCGAATACTGATTTTGGCCGAATAGTGATATTCGGTATTCGGCCGAATACTGGTTTTGGCCGAATAGTAATATTCGGTATTCGGCCGAATAGTGTTAAGATTTGTTGGTATTCGGCCGAATATTTTTTAGTATAAATTTATGTAATTGTGTGAATGTAAGAACGTTTAGCGAAGCATTTAGTTTTTGGTTTGTGAGGAATTGTCTTCCGACATTTCTGAAAGAAGGAAAAAATGATCAAATATGTTTAAATTACAGGTATTCGGTCAAGTATTTGGCCGAATAATTCGGTATTCGGCCATTATTCGGCACAGAACCGAATAATTCAGTCTTCGGTATTCGGCAGTTTAACTATTCGGTTGTTTATTCGGTATTCGGCAAGTTGAGTATTCGGTTATATATTCGGCACTCGGTAGTCGGCAACTTGACTATTCGGTTGTATATTCGGAATTTTGTATTCGGTGCATCTCTAATCTTCATCCTCTTCTAGACCAGACCCGTTCGTTGCTGTCGCAACAAATATTATTATCATCTTCTTATTTCACGTTTAAAATATAGGGGGAAATATTTTTTTTAGTTCTCCAAACACGTTTTTTTACCATCTAAAACGGTGGGCCCGGCCGTGTAAAGCGGTGGCCATGTTCCGGGATTCAGAGTAGCACGAAAAGGTGACTTCGAGAAAACGAAAAGTATTGTTCCAAACTATGCTGTCTTCCTTTTTTTTTTTTGTTGCTGTTATTTTTTTAGGTTAGGCTTGTTGGTTTACTTAGGAAATTTCCGTCTCCTTTTATTGCGATGTAAATCAGGTTTTCTAGCTGCTCTGTGTCCTGCAAGACGGCCGGCGCTTTAACATGGACGTTTTATCGTTTTACGTATTTTCAGTATTTCTTTCAGTACTCCAGACAGATTTCCCCCCGGTTTTTTAATGCGAAATGGGAAGAGAATGATAATCTGCGCCAGTTAGTAAAAAAATTGAGTGATTTAGTGTGGTTCGGTTAAACTCCATAATTACCGAATCACGTAAAGGACCTACGCATTACCCACTCGTATGACAAACTCGCCAGGTTCGCTTTTGATGGTGTCACAATCGATACTGGCTTGATTTAATCTTGGATAAATAAGTAACACTAACTAATTGTATCAAAACCTTGTCTCACAGGAAAGCCAACGTGGTAGCCCAACACCTTTAAGGTAACCTTGGCCTTTGCAAGAACGAACGATTGCTGGAGCTCACGTGTTTACATCAACATCCAATGATTATTTCTCAGCTTTGGCTAATAAACCAACAAGATCCATGTATCACAAAATCAACAACTCAAGTTTCCACTCTCTTAAAACCAACCATAGGCCATTTATCCAGGGTTGATCAACAAGTTGGACATAAAAACCGGATTCAAACTACTTCAAAAGTTCAACGAATGAACTTGACCCAACGGAACGATCACCATCAAAGACTCTTTGTTGATCTTTGAGCAATCATACTCACCACTGTTCGTTATAAATGGCTTAAATAATTCTTCAAAAATACAGACACCATAAGCCTAGACATAAAGACAAGACTGTACACGAGCTCACGCCACAGACATCTGGCTGGCAGTTGTAAAAAACACCTGGATGCCAGCCAACGAAATCGTCAGCCAATCAGCGATCACTTTTCATCGTCCCTCCTTTAATTGCGCCGCTCCTCAAATGTCTTCGTGAACCTCATTGGTCAGAATTTTCTTTGAATGGGTGACTCACAACGGTGCGGCAAATATGACTGTTTTTTGCCCAACAGCAAATGCCTCGAGGGAGAGGTTTAAACCTGGGTAAGTTGTAGCCTGCAGTTGTGGCGATTTATTTATTTACATAATCAGAAATAAAGCAAACGTACACCCCTACGTCTGTTTACTAACACTGAATGAAAATAAACAAACCCTATGGGAGCATTCACAAATTACGTATTCGTAGTAGGGGAGGGAGAGTTGCGCGACAGGGACTTGTTACACTCAGGAATACGAGTAGGCCAGCAGGATATTTATTATATTTTTTTTCGTCCTGCTGGCCTACTCGTATTTTGTGACGAGCCCCTGTGGGTTGAGCAATGTGTTACTGTTTGTTATGATGAGGGAGGTGACGAAAATTTACGCACCGTGACCTACTGATTTTCGCCAAGGGAGCATTCACAAGTTACGTAAAACTTTTTCTAGCAATTCAGACTCCCACCCCGGTCTCCCTTTGTAATTAACACCAGTTTAACACTTGGCGTGACCCCCTACCTAAAAATGAGTAACATTTTCTTAACGCCCCCATTGTATAATTTTTGTTTGTTTGGTTGAATTAGTTTTTGTGAGCTGTACTTAGCACATAACGGCATAATGACCAGTGATTTTGAAAGATAAAATTTAAGTAGTTAAGCAGATATTAAAATAAAATAGTCAAAAAAAAGAATTTAGCTAAATGATTTGGAAAAAAACGTAACGAAAAATAATTTTGCAAAAACTGGTGTGTTAACGTAACACCTTCCCCACTCCCTCATCGTAGCAGATGGTGAAACATTTGCTTAAACTCCCCTACTGCTCCATGCGTTACGCAATTGTGAACGCTACCTAAATTATTTATTGCTACATTTTTATTAAGGATTTCGCTAAATTCTTTTTGCTAAATTCTTTTTCTAACTCCCTTTTCAAATCCCCTAGTACTAAGACTGGTACAACTTATAAAACTAATTCATGAAAAAAATGAATACAAATAGTGGGGAGGGGGAGGGGGTGGGGGTAAGAAATTTTACGTATTTTCATTGGGGTGCTATGCCAAGTGTTACACTTATGTTATAAAGAGGAACCTTTTTTTTTGCTAGTAAAAAGTGTAATTTGTAAAAGTGTGTAAAAGTGTGTAATTTGTGAACGCTCCTAACCGGTACGGGAGGTAATAGGGTAATTGGGGGGGGGGGGGATAGGGCAGAAGATAAAGGCACCTGCTTCCATGTACTTCAAACCAAAAGCAAATTATGGACACACAATGTTGTTGTCTGGTTTTATATACTTTTGTTCAAACGCATGTAAATGTTTGCATTTTTCTTAACACTTTTATTTTCTGTATTTTCCACGCCCGAGATGGATTTGCCACATTCACTCAAACTACTTGTTGTCCCTCTCCGTCCCAAGGTAACCTTAGCAGTTTCAAACGGGCGTTAATGTTATTTCCCTTTTTCAAACCTATGAAATGTTGCAAAAGCTATATATGTGCACTGTGCAGGATGCCCGAAAATACGTGTGAGAGGGTATGTTCAGCAAACTTTGACGGCAGTTGAAAAAATTCAGAAAATTGTCTTTATTTTATACGATTCAAAGGACAATAAAATGGTGAAACTGAAGTGTTTTCCAAGGCTCCAAGGGAGGAGCCGAGGGTCTACACCCCCCCCCCCCCCCCATCCCATTCAAATTAAACTTGGTAAAATTGCCGAAATTGTCGAAATATTTAAAGAAATGCTTTCAATATCGTCCAATTTAAATGAACTGATTTAAAATATAGAAAAATCTCTGTGGCCCCTCCAAGACTTCGTCCTGGGTCCGCCTCCCCGCCCACCCCCTTTTCTAAACCCATTAGCTGAATTTTTCGTCCCAACTTTAAATACCAATTTCTTTTATCCCTTCCAAACAAAATTAAGGGGGGGGGGGGCGTCACTGGCTAACCAGGACCGGTGATAGGTTTCCCCAGGCCTGGTACAAACTTGGATGTTGTAGTTGCCTTTTTTGGCTAGGGGGTTCTGGGGAAGTAACGTAAGATTTCCCCCCGGTTGAGTCTGGGGCACACTCAAGGCCGACACATTTTCCGTGTTTCTATATGTAATTGTAGAATTACAGAAGTTTACAAGATAAACCTAACTTTTAAGGGGTGTGGAAATTTACTCAAATATAGCGTTAATGATTTTGAAAAAGTTCAACAACTAAGTGCAAGTGGAAGTTCTCCAGGACCGGTGTAACTTCCCCCCCCCCCCCTTCCCCGCGCCCCGCTACCTCCCCGGTCGCTCCTGCCGCCGGCCCACATGTATGCGTGTTAAATTTGAATGACGACAAATAGTGTAGCGGTGAGTACAAGTAGTACCGGAGCTATGTTCAAAGTTGGAGGGGGGGGGGGGGGGAAGGAGGAAGCGGACAACTCACAAATAACAACAAAGACAAAGGTTCTGTCGTTGTGGAAGATTAAAACAAAAGGATTAGTGAAACTCGGTTAAATATAGAAAACGCTATTTACGTTCTTCCTCTTCCAGACAAAAAAAAATGACAAAGCCAGCGGGCTAAAGGTTTAGACTTAGTTTTACAAATTGGTTTTTCTTTACTTCCGGAGGAAATATTCAAAAGTATGTAGTAAGTACTTGGAGACAAGGTCAGGGGATGGGCTGATTGAGTGAGCGAAGCAAACGAAATAAGCGTTTGTTAGCCAGTGTGTGCAAAAATACACAGACAGGATACGACAGGATACGACAGCCTCGTGACAAACACATGACTGACAGCAATCCGTCCAACTGTTGCAAACGATGTTTCCAAACACCACGGCAGCTAGTCTAATGTATTATTTAAAATGTATAACGCCAAAACAAGCATTGAGAATGATGATCTGGATGGGTTACAAATGATGTCCCTCCAGAAACAATTTCTGTACAAAACTTTGATTTACAAGATTCAAAGGCCCTTTAGCACATCAAAGGCAGAATATGACTTTAGGTTGAAATTGCGGTCTGTAGTTATGTTTTTGAGCTCATATGAAAGGTAACAGGAAATGCTGGGGCGTGGGGCGGGGGGGAGGGGGGGGGGTCGGACATTGGCCATCCGTTGAGCATTTTGATATATCCAAGATAGCGTCCAAGTTGGCAGCTCACATCTTTGAAATTCTTGTATGAGGTCAATTTTGGGGTCTAGAGTCCCGTTTTTGCTCTCGTGTGAAATGTGTTGATGTATACTAACAGAAAATGCATGGTGACATCGGCTACCTATTTAGGTTAATATTTCAAAGATGGCGCCCAAGATGGTGACTTACATCTAAAATTCTGATATTATTTTTACAGGGACCTGTTTGGCATTAAATTATATGTTTTAAGGGGATGCTGAATCCGAACACGTGCTTAAAAAAAGGGGGGGGGGGGGAAGCAATAAGTTTCAGAACGAGCTACCTAACATGGTTAACCAAAATGGATACTGAAGTCATACGTCATAATTGTTGGCCAAACATTTTTTTTTCACTTGCTGTATCTAAACGGTCAATTTGACTGAAAACAGACCGGTTACATACTATGTTCAGAACAAAGTGTGCTTAAAAAAAAAAGTACGAGTCGTATTATCCGTTTCTGGCCCACATTTATAATTTAATTCCTATTGCACTACGAAATTTCTACACTAGTATTTACATACTATAGCGTATTATAATTCCTGACATTAATCTGCTACAATTGTATTTTTAAGTACGGTATGCAGATGTAATTAGGCTTAAATAAAGCCAGGATGTGTTTTTTTTTCCAACTACGTAATAAAAATGCTTCATCTCAATTAGGGTCGACTCTACGGATGTTTGTGTATGCTGCACCACCGAACTTTCTACCAGTATTCATGACTAATTTCAACTTTAAACTGCTGCAGTGGAAGTTCTTTTTAAGGTTTGACGGGTGCAATTAAGCTTAGGTGAAAGGCGGATATGCATATTTTTCAACAAGAGTTTTAAAAATTATTTATCGTAATTAGGAGCTGAGCTACAGCTGTTTCTTTGTGATGTAGCACTGTGCCTTCTGCTTCAGTTCACCACAAGTTATATTTAAACGGTTGCAGTGTCGGTTCTAATTAAGATAAACGGGTGTATAATTAGGCTTAGATGAAAAGTGGAGATGCATATTTTCCAATAAAAGTAAAAAATATGATTTATCGTAAATAGAAGCTAAGCTACGGCAGTTTCTCTTCTGTGCTGTAGCACCGTGCCTTTGGCTTCTATTCACCACAAGTTACATCTTTAAGTGACTGCAGTGGCAGTTCTACTTAAAATAAATGGATGCAATTAGCTAAGATGAAAGGTGGAGATGTACATTGTCCAACAAGAGTAACAAAAATTATTTATCATAATTAGGGGCCAAGCTGCGGCTGTTTCACTGTGCTGTGGCACTGGGCCTTCTGCTTCTGTTCATTGCATGTTACATCGTCAAATGGCAGCAGTGGCAGTTCTATTTAAGGCAAACAAGTGTAATTATGCTTAAATAAAAGGTGAAGATGTATATTTTACAACAAGAGTAATGCAAATTATTTATCGTAATTGGGAACAATGCTGCAGGGTGTTTCTCTATGCTGTATCATCGTGTCCTCTGATTCTTTCACTGCAAGTTACATCTTTAAACGGCTCGTATCAGTTCTAGTCACAATAAGTGGGTATAATTAGGCTAAGATAAAAGGTGGAGATGTACATTGTCCAACAAGAGTAATAAAAATTATTTATC
>JAHWFP010068352.1:80588-95134 GCA_023313725.1 Lithobius niger | reverse complement strand
TATGAGGCGCCGTTTGGGACTTAATGCAAGGTCCATTCGTAAATATATTTCTCAAACTGTAACTATATTTTTTCCAATCCGTAAATATATTTCTCAAACTGTAAATATATTTTACCAAACCGCACGTATAAGTTTCATCCGTAAATATATTTTTTACCGTACATTTAATTTTTCATCCGTAAGTATATTTTTAACCGTAAATATAATTTTTCATTCGCGAATATATTTTTCAAACCGTACATATAAATTGCCAGACCAATTATAATTTCATCCATAAAAATATTTTTTCAAACTGTAAATATAAATTTCCAAACCAACTGTACGTCTAATTTTTATTCTTAAATATATTTTTTTGTTCAGTGCGGAACCTGTTTCGCACCAGACCATCATTGAGCGAGTAAACTTTAATAACGACGATCACGGACGGGTTATTAAAAGTGCAACCGGGATCCATTGTAAAAACTCAACTCCTGGTGCCGGGACCCAAGTCCCCAATATTGGGGTCTGTACAGTAGAAACTAACCAGGGCTTACTAATGAGAATTGCGGCTGGAACTCATTCTTGAAATGCTCTAGTCTCGGTGCCGGGACCCAAGTCCTAAATATTAGAGTCCCGACAATAAAATAGGTAAGACTTACTAATGAGAATTGCAGCTGGGACTTGGCACCGGGACTAGAGCATTTGAAAAATGGATCTTGGTTGCGCTTTTAATAATTAGTACAGTAAGTTTTAACTATTTTTACTGCCGGGACTTTAGGATCGCTGCCACTGCAGCGTCCACATCATCCACCGCAAGCATTTGAAACGTCCAATCGTATGTACTGTATAATTTATAACTCAATAAGTCCACCGCGCCCATTATAACGTTACCCTGATTAGACCATTGGCTTGGACGTCTCTGGTCAAAGCGGGCTAAAGCCGCCAAGTGAGGTAGCTTTCCAGTGTAGGGGTAATCTGGTTCCCCACGGAACAAAAAAATATATTTAAGGATAAAAATTATACGTACGGTTGGTTTGGAAATTTATATTTACAGTTTGAAAAATATATTTACGGTTTGAAAAATATATTTACAGTTTGAAAAATATACTTATGGACGAAATTATAAGTAAGTAAGGTTGGTCTGGCAATTTATATTTATAGTTTTAAAAACATATTTACGAATGAAAAATTAAATGTAAGGTAAAAAAAAATATACTTACGGATGAAATTTATAGGTGCGGTTTGATAAAATATATTTACAGTTTGAGAAATATATTTATGGATTGGAAAATATATATACAGTTTGAAAAATATCTTTACGAATGGACTGCGCATTAAGTCCCAAACGGCGCCTCATAGTCCTGTGCTGAAGTGAAGCAATTAAAACAGTCCAGTGATCACAACTAAATAATCGAAAGAAGATTTTTTTTTTAATGGTTGGAGAAATCTTAAATTGAAAAAGAAAAACGTATATGTGAAACGAATGGACGCTTGTGACGTTTGTTCGGGAGAGATACACATACGGAAACTCGTATGTTGAGAACAAGACAAACAATATAACAGCATCAGAAAATTTGTTACGTTTCGGGGCTTTTTGTGGCTCGTTATCGTACATTATAAAACAAATTGTCACACCGAGCGTTAACCACTCCTGGTCATCTGCCCGAAGCCCTAAGGCTCTATGTCTGCAACAGCCAGATTCCCAGGTGGTCACCCGCCCAAGTATCAATCTAGCCCAATGCTGCTTAACTTCGGGGATCTGACGAGAACCGGGCGTAGAGTACAGCAAGTACCCCAACAATGAAACGAGAAAGCATGTTAATTCTTTGGCCAGAAAATAAAAAGTTAAAACTGGCACATTGTTGCGTTGAAAAACTGAAATTGGTACATTGATGCCTCGATTAACAATTTGTTCTGCGAAGTCATCACAGCGACAAGTCTTAAATGATGTCATGCTCGAAGGAGAGGATTTTTTTGTTTTACACTGCTCAGGCCAAAGCGATAGACTGGGAAGGGGGGGGGGGGGGAGACAGTGGATAGGGAGTGCCCGTACTGTCTTGGGCTGTGCGTCTGTTAACTCGGTTCTTGGCATTTTAATGCTATAAAACCTATAATAATTAAAGATATTGGGTGAGGGAGGGGACAGTGCGTCTGTCTGATTACGCATTAACTGAACCTAAAAAGATAAGTTTTTTGGGCTGTTTGGGACCGAATCAGTTTTTGCAAAAATTTGCAAAAGGAAGAGGGGCTGGAGGAGAGGAAGAGCAGTATTTAATTCAACTACCCATCCAAATTCAACTACATGTAGCAAAGGAGAGGAAGGGAAGAGGAGGGACGGGTAGGCGGATATAAGGGAGGAAATGAGAGGGGAAGGTCATGACAATATACTGGCAAAGTAGCCACTCAGAATGAATACACAAAAGCACAAGTTAAAAACTTAAAAACTAAAAATAAACCAAAGAGAAACTGACTGTAGGAGACCACCGACTACCGGCATGCTTTGTGGGTTCTGCTCAACTATACTTTAAAGAAACAAAGCAGGCTTCAAAATATCGCAAATTCTCAGATGCTGTATTTTGTGCACCCGCTCGGCTTGCCCTCTATACACCTCTGGTGGAGCTTTTATCCGCTTTTGCTATTTATTTTCATAAGGAAACTATATTTAGCAGGTGCGTTTATGGAACGTTCTGTGTTCTATTCAAACCGTATATAGTTCGTTAATACAATAAAAGTGAACCACGAAATAAGCTTAAGCCTAAACGGCCGCTCAGCACGCTTCTCGGAATACAAAACTATGCGTATACTTAGCTCCACTCGCAATGACAACCCATTTTAAAACTGAACGTTGGATTTTAAAAAAGAAAACTGATCTTCCTTAATATATTTTAAGCGATTAATTGTGTATTCTTATCGTTATCAATTTAGTTTAGTGACGCTAAATAGTTTTGATCCCATGATGTTTTGTGCTTACTGTTACTTGACGACAGTGCCCTCTGGTGGTAAATCGTTAAAAGCAGGTACTAGTTTCATCCGAATGTTTACCGTAGTCAGAGAAAGTCTGACACTACCAGTATATTCTGCCCTAGTCGTTACCCTGGCAACGACTGTTTCTCCATAGTTCTGTTGCTCGCAACTATCTTTCAGATAACAAGATTTTGATTCGTAAAGGACGCCATAATAAAGTTGTTCATACGAGGTCTCTTCAAAATAGTCGTTATCAATTTTATTATGCAATTGTAATCATCAGTTTTAGTGTGAAGCAAATGAGCTTTTGTGCTCAAATTAATGATAATCCTTTCTTTCCACAAATATTAAATTGTTACAAATGTTAATTTATAAAAAATAGTTCCTATATCATATGTTACGTGTGTATATTAGCCTTTTAAAGAAAGCTTTAAAAATAAAACTTAACCCCGTAAAACAAACTGTGGATAAACACTTCTTGTAAATCTTCATTTCCAGCTGAAAAAGTTGAGTTTCCGGATGGAGTTGTGCTGCTGCTTCCCACAGTTTCGTCCTCAGAGCCACTGTCCAATTCAGCAAAGCTCTCATCATCACTCAGGTCATCCAACTCATTTCCAGTGCTATTTTTACGACAGTATTTTATGGCAAAATCAATACTGCGACATTTGTATTTGGAAGTGGTCGTTCCTTCCCAGTTTTCTCCCTGAAGATATTCCCCCTTTGGAAGAAAGAGTTGGACTTTGTACTTTCTCTTTGCTTTCAGGAACACAGCTTTGGAAAACTCCACATACAGTTTTCGATCTTTAAGCGTCACACTGTGGCCAACCTTCCATTGTATTTGACCGACGATATTGCCCATCAGGTCTGCAACAACCATATGCAAACCGGCACTGAATGTTGTATCTTCTGTAACTTTTGGTCCATACAAGTCAAACCCCATGAGCATTATGTCGTGGTTAGTGGCAATTATGATGGTCTCTTCTTGAACGTGAGACGCGTGGGTATTTGGTTCTTTCCGGAAGAACTTTACCGGATAGCAATAGTACAAGCTACGCTTCCATTTGAGTGGCTTGCGGCGAAGGCAACTGGGCAAGGGCACTTTTTCATCTCCGTAAATCCGCGACAACAGAGCATGGCACTCTTCGTCATTTAGAACACCTGATGCTGCAGGACCGGCTAAGAACTCTTCTCTGGACATCGATAAGTATTGGACAAGATAGAGAGCTTTGCCGAGCACTTTCCTCTTGTTGGCTGCAGTCAGTTCCATTTTCTTTCGGCGACACTCTTGCACTGCCCACGAAAGAATGGCATTGAAAACATCTAGCTCACACGGTACTTGAAGAAACTCTCGTGATAAGATCATCTTAATGGTATCCAAATCGAGACTGCTGAATGATTGCGATCTTAGAACCTGGTTCGCTTCTCGATCCAAAAGCTGCAAGCATTTGTGCAATACCTGACCTTTATCTAGATCAATGTCGTATAATTTCACTTCTTGGTAGATTTCCAACAAATTCTCTTTGTCAACGTGTCCTTCCAGAAATTCCAAGCAAGCTGATGACAGGTGATAAAGCATGTACTTCTGAGCGGCATACAATGCGTCCAGTGTGCCTCGTACACTGTCCAAGCAAACATCATTCGTGTAGATGTACCTACAACCAAAAAAAAAAGCATACATAATTATTTTTACATAGCACAGTGACAGACATATCATGAAGAACATGAAGACAATGACTTGGGAAACTGCCTTTAGACTCGTGCTATGAAACTCAACTTCTAGAAACTTCAGTAGTACATCCAGCAATTATGTTTGGGGCCATACATAAATCACATCATGTAAGGGTGGGGGGAGGGGGGGAAGGGGTATCACGGAGTGGGATATTTCGGACAAGGGAGGAGGGAGGGGGTACACTAAATTTGTGACGTCACACAAACTACCAAACTTGTGGTATTTTCAGGCTGACCGGATACATCTGGCTGTGGGGGGTTGATTTTACTGCAAAACGGGAAAAAGAGCAAAAAGAAAATCATTAGTTCTCTCCCTTTGGTAGGGACCGAAGAAATGAAAATGAAAATAAAACACACTTGAATGATATTAGTGATTCTGAAGTTAGTGATTCTGAAGTGATTCTGATATTAGTGATATAAAGTGATTCTGACTTCTGGAAGCTTATTCTGAGAATTTTCTTTGTTCGCATTGTTTTGTGAAAATGTTTCTTTTCACAAACCACCTCTGGGTATCAATGTCCAAAATCTGGTTTTAATTGATGATGTCGTTATTGCGTGATGCGATTACAAAGATTTCATTCGGGTGGATTCATAAACGAATTTCCGCTCCAAAAATCGGACATGTTGTCGAGGAACAATGCCATCCAGCACGGGCTACGAAAGCAAATTATCAGAACAATGAACATCAAAGAGAGAGACTTTTAACTGATTTTTTGGTCGGTGGTGTTGACTGAATCACGTGGTTTGCTAGACCAGTGGTTCCCAACCTTTTTCAAACCGCGACCCCCCCTAAACAAAATTTTCCGTGACCCCACCCACCCAAGTAAATTCCTTCGCCCGTCGGTTTCACAACTGGGGAGTCTGGGGGAGTGTTGTGATATCACCCTGTGGGGTCCGGGGCAGAACCCTGGGAAGCCAACACTTTTTTTGCATTTTAAGCATTTTAAATGTCGTCATTTGCGCATAAAAAATAAAAAAAATAGCCCTCGTATTTTATAGAATTATACAATATACAAAATTGTTTTTAGAATTAAATTAGATTTTAGAAGAGGTAAAAGAACTTTACGATTAATTAATTTTATGAACGATTAAATTTCAGGGGGAAAACAATTTTAAGATTAAAAGATTGTAAAAAAGTAAAATAATTTTTTTTGCTGCTTTATGCATCGCGACCCCCGAAAGGATCCCCATAGGCTGAAAACCACTGCGCTAGACGTTTTTATTTACATACGCTAATTTAGCAGAGCTGCACAAACCAACGCATTTCAAGACTGACCTAACATTACGTGGAACGCAGGTCTTTTAAAAATTCCGTGTTTAAAGTAGGTGCATATTGCTGAGTGCAAAGGTTGGCGAAGTCAGGTGCTGCAATTCGTCGTACTAGTCCGGAGGAAATTTGAGTGAACCTTGAACGGAGGGGTGTGAAGCATTTTATTGCTGTAACTTACTCAAAAGAATGTGCACTTTAAGATTCTGTAGGATGCCAAGCTGAAAACCTTGGGCAGTAAAGATGGCGGACAAAATAACGCCCAATCTTAAATCAATATTTTCCATTTTGGCCTATTATGCAAGAACTGTTAGTGGTACAGAAAAATGGTTCAGATAAAAGTTTTTTGCAATAATGTACTCTATAATGTATGTCCTATTACGTTTTTTCACATCTCCTACAGTTTTCGAGAAAAACTGCCATTTTGGGCCATTTGGGCTTATTTAATGCCCGTAGATGTCTCAATAAAACAACTAACCACTTTCAACTACTGTTGCGTCATTTCTAGTTCAGTTGAATGACTCCAATTAGGTTCATTCGAAAAGTGGGAATGTCTTCTTTGCATCAAGTGTAATTTAAAGGGTATATCCTCGGTAAGTACCGAGTTACACCCTTTTTACTAGGGGCTGGTATCACAGTCACCGTACGATTTTTCGCTCATTTTCAACTTTTAACTGCTATTCTGACGTTTCTAATTTATGAGGATGACTCCAATTAGATTCATTCGAAAGAAGACATTCCCACCTTTCGAATGAATCTAATTGGAGTCATCCATCTAAATTACAAACGTCGGAATAGCGGTTTAAAGTAGAAAATGAGCGAAAAATCGAACAGTGACGATACCAACCCCTAGTAAAACGGGCGTAGCTCGGTCTCTAATAATGGTAGACCGTTTTAATTACACTTGATGAAAAAGAAAACATTCCTACCTTTCGAATGAACCTAAATGAAGTCATTAGAAACGACGCAACAGTGGTTAAAGTTGTAAGTTGGCAAATTGAGACATCTATGGGCATTAAATTATCCCAAATAAACGAAAATGCCCAAAATGGCCGTTTTTCTCGAAAACCGTACGAGATATAAAAAAAAGTAATGGGGCATACATTATAGACTACATTATTGCAAAGAAGTTTTGTCTCAAGCATATTTTGTGTACCATTAACGGTTCTTGCATAATAGGCCAAAATGGCAAACATTGAGTTAAAATTGGGCGCCATTTTGTCCGCCATCTTTAATGCCCAATGTTTTCAGCTTGGCACCCTACAGAATCTTAAAGTGCACATCCTTTTGAGTAAGTTCCAGCAATAAAATGCTTTGCACCACTCCGTGCAAGGTTCACTCAAAAAATGGCCAATTCCACCGGACTGTAGTCTGGAACAGGGTATTAAAGCACTCCTTATGGAACTTTTTATGCGCTCACGATAGCACGAGTCGAAAAAAAATTTTTAAATAATTTTTTTGAGCATTATGTCATCTGAAGTGAGCTAATGCGTGTGTACATGAACTGGTTTAATTTTGAACCAGACTGGACGTTTTACAATGAGAAAAACAGTTTAGTCAGGGGAGAGGTAAACTCGGGAATCGAACTGGGAACCTTCGATCATGGGATAATACCCAGATTAGATCCCATAGCGTATCAAGAACGCTTGTAGTCTCTCCCACAACCTTGGCTGGTACGGACTGGAAGGGACTTCGTCAAGCAGCGACCAAATTAACTTCCTCATAGTCAAAACTCTGCCACTGCTTAGCCATGATGACCACTGTATACCATTCGTTACTGCATAAAAGAAAGTAAGGGGTTTTTATTTACTTTTGTTGACAGAAGTAGTAGAAAAGATGCCGTATTGGCCTTATATATCAGGAAGCCATGATAGCTTTTTTTTTTCATAGGTTTGTTAAATTTAGGTGGTTGGTTTGAAGTGCCCAACAAACCCCGCATACGAGATTTACAATCCTAGAGATGTGCAAATCTTTTACCTGGATTTGAAGATTTACACGGATTTACAGAGAATTCATGCATTTGCACACATTTCACGAATTTGCAGGGCTTTCACTGATTTATAGAGAGTTCAAGGATTTTCAGCAATCTACGGATTTCCGTAGGATTTGCTAATCCAAAATCACAGAATAGGACCTGGTCATCGGCCCCAGAACTGAAACTTTCGGGTGGATTTACAGATTTCTAGTAGATTACCATGAACTTGCAGAGATTTAGAGATTTCATGAATTTGCACAGATTTTATGGATTTACAGTGAATTTGAAGGATTTGTAATGATTTTGTAGGATTAGCAGTGATTGCACGGAAGGTTAACCACGAATTTAAAAATTACAACAACATTATTACCGTTACTTTATTTTAGACGTTGATTAACCGGACAGTGGAATAAACAATTCAGAGTTAGAATGTACATCAAATCAAAAACAAAAACTGGTAAAAAAGACCGCCAAGTTCCGACTGGTTCAGCCCTTCAAAGGAGTGATATACACTAATATCAATGCACTACAAATTCGCCAAGTTAATCGCACCGAATAACAGTTCGTGGGTTAAATAAAAACTAGAACATTCCTACTTTCGGTAGCAATGTTGAAGTTTTCATTTAACGTCCAAAGTATTATTCGATGCGAATAACTTTGCGAATGTTTTGAAGTGTTGATATCATTCCTTTGAAGGGCCGAACCATTAGGAACTTGGCGGTCCCTTTTACCAGTTTTGGTTTTTGACGTGATATCACTTCTTTTTTTTTTAATTGTATATTAGACTCAACTAGTCTGCAGATGTGTCATAGGTTGAGTGGCCATTTCCCAATATTTTAATTTCACTCACACCTTTGAGAGGCCGAGCCATACTCAACCATTACCACTTATCTTTTAGAAAATTAAATTTTGTCTAATGAAGTAAAAGCAAGACGCAGCAACAGTTACAACGACACATACAGCAAACAAAGGGGATCCAGTTTGCTTCTACCGAAAGGAGACAAACAGTGTGTACAGTTGCAAGCATCAACTTATTTCGTAATCAAATTTAGTGAGGAATAATGAACAAGGCGCCTTAAAGTTTAAAATTTCATCTATTGCACAACGTAGCAGATATTTTGATAGCTGAAGATGCTTTGCCAAAATAGTGTGCCAAATAGTTAGTGACCCAAACCAACTTTATTGGCACCAAAACAGAAGGTATCGGTTAACTTCCTTGGCTCCAAACTGCATTGCATTCTGAGAAAATGGGATGTTTTAAAATCCTATAGTCTGCCAAAGAAATTGAGTTACTTATGGCACTTATACCAGATGGCAAATGGATGAAAGAACTAGCTACATTTCCCTTTTATTTGTATTTTTGAAGATTTTACGAATTTGTTTGAATCGTTAGTTGTGTAAAGCAAATTAATGCTCAGGATGATCAGGATCAATTTGAATGGACCAAATGTTTTAGAACATGGTAAACCCCTGACTAACTCGGGGCCAAAAGATAATCCAGAAGTCACCAGAATCTAAATCTAGACACACGCTAGTGTGTCGCGGCCAAGTAACAGTAGGTCATCCGATTGTTAAAAGATTGACTACTGATAAAAAAAAAAAGGTGGCCTTAGGGCTGCGTCAGGCAGATGACCGGGTGCGGTTAACGCTCGCTAAAACCCTTGACCCTTTTTTGGCTTCACTAGCAGACAATGTCTGTTAACTGTAAGCAACTAAAACCATATTTTGTCATGTTGAGGATAAATCCCAAAGCAACAGAAATCTTTCAAATTGTGAAAAACGGAGGGGGAAGGTGCAGCGATAAAGAAAAAAATAAAAGTTAAAGGATGAGTGTCCACCATTCATACAAAGCAGATGTATCAATAACCTTTTCCCCGTGATAAATCGTATCTGTAGACTTATTCCTCATGGCTAGCAAAAAATTGGGAAGGCCTACACGGCTGAAAATTAAAACACGAATGCATGGTGATCTGGCAATTGTGCTTTTGTTGGTTTGGGGCTTGTAGGGGTGTGGACAAATGCGTGGGAGGGTTTTGAAATATTTTTCGTGGCTGTATTGTGAAATTGATTCGTTGAGCTAATGCCAAATTTTAATTTGTTATTCCGAGCTCGTTTTGCCATTGGGCAGAAAATAAAATTACAATTTTTGGGGGAGTAAGTGGTTGGTTGGACAGGGAAAAAAATCAGGTGGGGGAGTGTCCTCTGCAGGGTGGTGGGGAACTTATCTTTTCACTTCGAGATGTGTTTCGCACTAGGAAAAGTACAGGGTGTCCACAAATTATTCACCCCATAAAGAAATTAAATTTAAAAAAAAAGTGAAAACAGATATATATATGGTATCAACTGTTTAATTAAATAAAAATTTTTTTTTTTTTTTTTTTTTTTTTTTTACAAAGATTGATTGATGATGGCCTAATAAACGTTTTCACGTGCGCCCCAATTTTTGCTCAAAGAATATCCAGTCGAAACTCGATATCTCCACAAACGTTCTTAATTAAGCATGTCGATTACATGGTGTTTCGCCTATCCCTGACAAAGGGGCATATCTTCGGTAATTCGAATACGGAATTCCTGTTTCGCCTACTAACTTTTGTGCAAACTTTTGTGCAAACTTTTGTGGAGACTTTTGTAGAAACTTTGGTGCAAACATTGTGACAGCCATTTTGGCTCTGATATCACTACTTTCTATGGCAAAAGTTGATGGGTCCCTTTACCCTTGTGGGGTTTTTGCATGATAAAGGTCTTCACAAAAGTTTGTACAAAAGTTTACTCTCTCAAAAGTTTACCTAAGATTCTTGTTTTGCCTACAATTTGTCACCCCCGTCTTTAAACCTATAAGGCAGGTTTTGTAGGCGAAAAGGGAATAAGCGAAAAAGGATTAGGCAAAACAGGATACCACGAGCATGACTACTGACACCGTGTTTATTACCTACGTGGATATGCCACAACATTTCGCTCTCCTAAAACTCGAAGACATGCAATTTTTTTTAATAGGTAGGTCTTGGGATTCGAACCACCATTCACTTGGTGTTTGTAGTCGGGGATGATGATCATTGGAGTGTGGCACGCAGAGGGATAGGGGTATGGGTGGGATTCGCGCTGCGCGTTGGAACTATTTTTTGTTCGTTTAGTATAGTCGGCTACTTCAGTAACTAGTGGACAAAAAAGAATAGGGTTAAATATTTTTTTGTGCTACTGACTACTTTCAGTTGTATGGATCTTGATACGCATCAATCACGACAAACACGGCGACGTGTTATAAAAGCCACATTTCGCACACAGCCTTGAATTCCTTGAAAAACCTCCAATTTGAAAGCCAAAAATTCAAGGCTTGAAAAACCTTGAAAACTGGAATTTTTGACGTCCGAATCTTAAAACGGCCTTGAATTTTGTGAATGTCGTTTGTTTGGAATGAGGTTAATGTCATAACAGTGACATTAATTTAGGCACACAGTTAAATAAATGAATTCATTCGGACTGGAGACAGAAAACCGAGAGGTGCCATGCGGTGCAAGCAATTTTGGCCAAAAAGGGGAAACGAGACAAATGCTGTTCCACTTGCTGTTAGTTGCTATATTCCTTCTCCCTCCTGTCCATTACTGGGAGGGGGGGGGGGGGGATATAATGTTCGTCGTTCTTTACAACTATTAACAATGGTGCTAACAATAAGAGCTAGTAAAATATTGGAATTAAAGGTACATGCATCCCTGTTGGCTTTCCTGTATGACTCCGCTCTGCGACATTAGTTTAAAACTATGTAAATGTTGCCAACAGTCGTTTTATTGTTTTTTCTTTCCTGCGAGATGATTTTGCGACATTAACTCTAACCTGTGTATGCAAACGTTAGTCTCAACGGGTCGCACGACATACCGGAAGGGTTTATGTCCCTTTAAAAAGTAATTTTGATTGTCTACTTGCAAAGAACCTTGAAATTAGTTGCAAATTAGCCTTGGAAAACATAGAAAATAGTTTTGTCTGGAATGTACGAACCCTGTGCGTTTATCACACTGGGTTTTAAAAGGCCTGTTACCTAATCGGATGAACCCACTTCATTCTATGAATGTTGCAAGCTCGATTAGATTAGGCGGCATACCGTAAAAAAGGGGTAGCAGTCATTAATTATTGGGCTTTCTCGCATATCGCGAATGCCAACAAATTAAAACGCTTCGAATTCTAGGCCGGTATTTTTTTTTCTGGTCTGCTGTCATTGTACAAGTCAGGCCAACGTGGCGCAAACGTTTTTTCACAAGCAAGTAAAAAAAAAACGTAAGCAAAAACACATGTTGAAGAATATTCGTCCTTGGAAGACGAGCGTTTTTTCGACGCCCCTTTCTGGTATTAGGTTATTGTTGAGGAGCACTTCCTTCCAGAAGTATTTCCACGCACGTGTGTTTGGGTCACCTTAAACGCCTTTGTTTGGTTTCACGCACGTGACTTGGCGCACAGACATTAAAAAACATGCAGTCAACATGGTTCATATTTTAATCTTGGAGTAAGACACACCCTAGTGTGTTGCCCGTCAAGTTTCAGCGATAACATTACCGTCTGTCTTATTCAGATAATATATATAAGCGTGTCGACCACTAGACACTTGTTTCTTTTACAGCTAAGGCGGTTTGGCTGTTTTCAGGCATACGAGGATAAATAACAATATGACAGAAAAGCAGAAACTTGGTTTGATCGGGAGACTTTGGTCGCTTGATAACATAAAAGTCACTATTAATAACACAGCTTAACGTTGAGATTTACGGAATTACAGGCAGTAGGTAAATTCACGAAAACAAATTCTTCCATGCAGTAAATAAAGCTGATATTTTGTAGATGGCTATAGTTTAAAGTGGTACTATCACTGATTGAAAAGCGAACGAAAATACTGTGGCGCTATCTAGCAGTAGTGAAATTGTTAACCTTAATAGCTCGCTCCCAGGTGCACGAGGACATACCAAATTTTCACTCAATAATTAAGGATGTCGTGGCTTGTTTGTTTCGTTATAAGAAATGGCGTTGTGCATTCCTTCGCTTGGTGCTAGCAAGTGCTAGATAATACTGCATAGCGCTAGGTGTCGCCAGATTCTGCTCTCAAGTGCCACTTTAAGGGCGCGTTTACGCAGCGACTCGCCTTTGCATTCTCGCAGCTAGAACTCAATCGCGATGGCAAAGGTGACATTGCCATGGTAACAACGCTAAATGGATTAGCTAAATCCGACGTCGTTTGAGTAAATACTTGCAGTCTTATAATCCGTGCCAATAATATAAAGAATTCCTCATGACGAAACAATTTTCCCAAACGCTTCTGAACTCACGTTATTTGCTGTTTTCGTTGCGAGGCGGCAGACATAAAACCGCCGCCATGTTGGAATTTGAGGGGATTTCTAGCTTCTAGCTGCGAGAACGCAAAGGCGAGTTGTTGCGTAAACGCGCCCTAAGTGTGAAACCTGTCTTTTGCTAGTTCGGGAGTTATAGAGGTTAGAGGATACGTAAATTTAAATTCACCAATCAATTTTAATGGCAGATCTACAACATTTTGCGTTGAGTTTATTTTTACTTTTAGGGAACACGAACCCAAACTGGGTTATCTGCCCCAAGACGATGACAAGGGCAATTTAGTTTCAGAAATCCAAGCGAAAAAACCCAGGATCTTTGACATGCCACAACCGACAATCCTTTCGTTGTAGTTGTTTTTACTTTAGGGAGCATAACCAAAAGAGTTATCTGCGCCACTGTAGACTACGAGCAGAACAATTTAGCTGAGAATTCTGTGGTTGCTGTAGTTGTTTTACTTAAGTGAGCCGAACCAAGCCGGATTTATTTGCCCCACTGTAGATGATGAGAAGGAGAATTCTTTTGTTGTTGTTGTGCTGCCAGGACTGCCGGCCAGGGTAGCGTGAGAGGCTACCATGCTTCTTCAGCGGCTACGGGAACTATTCTGGCTAATTCAGGACAATGTTTCGGCCCCTACGACAATCGGAGGTTTCCCGGATCGAATCCCCGGGTCGGCTCCTCCTTTTACCAGACTTTTCTTCTTCTCAAAAAAGTCTGGTAATGTTCGAAATTGAGCCGGTTCAGCTACACGAGCATTAAATTGCTTCGGTTGACTTACGGCTCAAAAGACGTTAATTTTTTTTTTTAATAATAATGTTGTTGTTTGTTTGTTTATCGGGAGCACGAACCCAAACTGGGTTATCTACCCTACGACGATGAGATGGACATTGTTGCAACAACGAACAACAACCGATTTATTAAAGTGCAGAAAAGGCCAGAAGCTATGCCCTCTATCAAATACCAAAAATACAAAGATCAAAAATTATAAACATGAAATCTAAAGCCTAGCCTAGATAACAATGGGTACACACCAGCACATACACCAGTAACTTGAAACTATAATACTATTTGCATATTTTTTTGCGTACAATAATTGAATAAACACGTAGATGTGTAACATGGCAACAATAGCACGAATGAAGAACCGTTGCTTTTTCCATTGCTAAGGACTTCTCAAAGAAAGACAGGGCAGAAGTAAATCTACTAATGGAAAATTACTGAGCCCCCAAAAAGGACGTTCGTAATACTGAATTTTCGGATTTTCATTTCGCAAGTGCCAAAAAATAAAATGGATTTTATCAGATAGCACGA
>JAHWFP010068352.1:51680-80488 GCA_023313725.1 Lithobius niger | reverse complement strand
CCACCCCATCCTAATTTTATCAATTTAGACCAAAAAGATGTGCTATCTCCCCTAAACATAATTTATTAAGGATTCCTGCCAAGCTTTTCGGCACTTCAAGTCGTGATAATCAAAACGCCAAGCTCTTTCGCCATCAAGTCAATTCCACCGAATAAGACTTCAAACGTTAAATGAAATACCTGAAAATTGAACAGTAAGTAATTTTCAGATTTTTCATTGAACCTTCGAACTACTTTGTGGTGCCGTTCGTCTGGCATGCGATTTTTCGGACTGATTTGACGACTTTAATTTACTCGGTGGGATTAACCTGGTGAAAGAGCTTGACGTTTGATATCACGACTTCAAACGGCCGAGTTTTGTTTTGGGGAGATATAAGTTACATCGTACTATAAACGGAGAGCAATGCAGTGAAGCCTGCAGTGCAGGGAAGCCGGACGGACTGTTTTTTTTTTACATAAATATTTGTCTTACCTAATTACAATACGGAAAGCTATAGTACTCGCTTAATGATGCTTTTAAGTCCAAAAGGCAACGGAAATAGTAAACAAAGAAACAGAACGGAGCCAACATTGCCAACAGCTAAGAATGACAAATGAGCAGCAATTATAACGAAAAAAATGATTCACGTACCATCGTGAGTGCGGGAATTGAAAACGGGTCTTTTTCTTGGACGGCGAATGCATTTGATCATTATGCTAACTCCACGTTTAATACCAACCTACCCCAAAACAAAACTTGTTAAAGATTCCCGCCAAGCTTCTCGGCCTTTGAAGTCGTGCTGTCAAACGCCAAGCTCTTTCACCAAGTTAACCCGACCGCATAATAGTTCGAAGATTAAATGAAATATTCGAAAATTGCTCACTGCGAAGTTTTCAAATATTTCATTTAACGTTTGAAGTGTTAGCCGGTGCGGTTGACTTGGTGAAACATCTTGGCGATGATATCATGACTTCAAACAGCCGAGAAGCTTGGCGGGAATCCTTAACACTGAGTTTTGTTTTGGGGTAGATATATTTTTGGTCCACACTAATAAAATTAATTTTTTTTCTTAGGAATTGCGAGATGAAAAAGCTAATCCAGATTTACGGTCCCTTTCTCCCTTTTGGTTTTAGAACCGTTTTGAGGAGAGCTGCAGTTAGGTTTCACATGGACTTAATATTTCAGTAACACTGTGGTATCTGCAACCTTACAGGAAAGCTTATTCGAGTTCATGTTGTTTTGACTTGGGCTTACTTAAATCTTACCTTAAACATCAAACGAGTGCGTTTTTAACTGCACACTGTTAAAAAGTAATTGACGTTTAGATTTTTTTTCCTACTAGTATTACGTGCATCAAAAACTTGTAGAGAAATTCACCCAAATCGGGTAATTTAGCAGTGAGAGCAACAATTCTTCACTCATGTTGTTGTCATAGTACTACATACCCACCGTTCATTTTTTCTCATAATTTCTGCTTACTTGTCATTCTTAGCTGTTCACATTGTTGGCTCCATCGTGGTTCTTCATTTAATACTTAATATTAGAAAACAAAAACGAACTCTTTTGATGTGTAAGGTAAGGTTTAACTGATCCAAAGTCAAAACAGCAAAGGAACACAAATAAAATTTCCTGTAAGGTTTCAGATACTGCAGTGTTGATTTACTGTTTAATCCACGTGAACCTTACAACTGTAGTCAAATGTTTTTACCACAGCAGTGAGGTTTCACGTGGACTAAACAGTACAGCAACACCGCAGTATCAGAAACCTTACAGGAAAGTTCATTCGTGTTCCTTTGCTGTTTGACTTTGGGGTCAGTTAAACCTTACCTTAAGCATCAAAAGAGTTCGTTTTTGTTTTCTAATTAACATTTGCAGCTAATCTCCGTTACTTCAACAGAAATAGGTTAACACCTGTATGTGTCCTTACCTCATAACACTTTCAAAGGCTGCAGGTTGGACATCGGTCACTTGCACGTGTGCACCCGCTTGTCCTTCTTTCAAGCTGCTGGCAAACATAGTTCGAAAGACCGGACTGGCCAGAGATAAGATGAATTTGTGAGCAGGGTATCGCCAGAAACTCCCGTCATTTCCAACAAGAAAGACGACATCGCTGAAATCCTCGCTGTTGAAGAGGGCTGAGATTCTGTCGGTCGTCGACTTCATGAGGGCAAAACGGTCCAACGTCCCGTCGCACATTGTTAAGCTGCTTAGCGTTTCGATCTGTCACTGGATTCAACTGACCCCGTCAAAAAGTTGGATGCCCAACTCGTAGATGTGATTGTGCTTACGTCAGCAATGGCGAACCACCAACTCGAGTCTCGCCCATAATCGCTCGCTTTCACAGATGCAAATAAAGAACTCAAAAACCAATTCCCTCAACTGGAATGTTTTCCAAAATAGCAACACCCTCGGCTCTTGGATCCGTGCCAGAGGAAACATTTGCCGCTTTTAACTCGTGAAGAAGTACAACGTTTACCTTCATATTCGTGCTAATGGGTCACTCAGGTAGAAGTACAGATATAGCATCAAGTTTCTAGTTTTTTCTTTTCTTTCTTTTTTCGTGATTTTTTAATATTTTTTTTTAAAAGGCAAGTCTATATTACGTTCGTTCATTGAAAAATTCCGTGACGTCTGGTTATTTACAAAGATCTTGCTAGGCAAGAGACATAAAAAAGTAGCCTTCAAACTTGGAGAAATGCAGTAAGAAAAAAATAACTAGTTTGTTGGCCGGGTGAGCGAAGCGAATGAGGTCCCGTTTTAACACAACGATTTGGCTTTTTGCTGTCTCCACAGTTACGGTCAAATACATGAACGATCCTAAAAAAGGACGTTTCGTAGGTCTATTCTTTAAAATATGGCCGAACGACGTACATACTTTGGTTTTTTTTTTACCAATTGAAAAAAAAAAAATCAAAATGGCGTCCAAAAAAAAGTCTTTGGCATGTAACTCGTAAATCGTTTATCAGATTGAGTTGAGCACAAAATGGTTACAATTATACAGAATAACATTTGATTGAAAGGGTCCTACTCACCTTTTATTCAAATTCAAGATTCCGGCCCATAAAACATGTTTACAACATGAACCAAACAAACCCATGAACATAAAGCTTGGCGGGAAAATTCTTTGAAATAATGGCAGCCAAAAAAAAAAAAAAATGGGCTTGTAACTCACTCATAAATCGATTAACGGATTGAACCCAAACTAATTTTGAACATCCACAATAACATACTCACTGGGGGCGTCATCAGCTATATTGTCGAGCGAAGCAACATCTTGTTTCTTTGTCCACTTGCTCCTGGATGGTGGTTATGACGAGCGGTTTTCAGACTATGGTCTTCCGCTTGGGGCCGATGTCCTTTTCGCGCTTCAGAAACTACTGGTGAAGACAGGTGAGCAGTTTTTACCACCTGTGTATTTTGTCACCTGGATTTTTCGCAACATGTCCGATTCTAAATTTTTACTTTCTTAAAACCACCTCTTGGTGCAACGCTATCAATGTACAAAATCTGGTGGTAATTGATGCAATGATTATTTCTTTAAGCGGTTACAATGGTTACAGTGATTCATAAACAGAGCTCTGCTTGACCTTCGGCCTCGATTCGCTCCAATCAAGAAAGTTTCAAGAAAATTTAAGATGGCGGTCCAAATAAAAGGTCATTTGCCCGAGCTGCCTAAATTTGCCTACACAGAAACATACATTACTGTAAATTCAGCATTCTCTACCTGGAATGCTGTCTTTCCCCAGAGGTTTTTTTTAGTTGTTTAGAGCCGGCCAGCGGCATAACCCAAGTGTAGATGCATATGCGCACCACTCATATAAAAGTGCAGACGCGCGAATGGTTGCCTTCTTTTACTCCTCTCGGTATGTCATGGTGGTGACTCAAGATCGGGTAGGGTGGATACTTGAAGGAAATAGGTCCTTCGCTGCAACATAGGCTGGTGGCATGGGTTGTCAAAAAAAACGTCTTGCGGGAGGTGCCTTTATAAGGGAATCCAAGATGATAGAAAGGTCCCAGTCTGGAAAGGTTTGGCGAATTTATGGTCGTTCGACTTCAAAGGATTTGAAGAGTGAGGAGAAGCAGAAATCTCGAAGAGGTCGGATTTGCCTGCTGCTTTAAAGACAGAGTTTAGAGTTGAATTGTAAACCAGGATTGTGAACCTTTCAGGCCTTCTTTGAACAGGTCAGAGAAGATCAGGAGTTCCGGCATAGGGGGATTAATTGGATTGACCTTCCTTCTGTTACACCAATGGCTGTCATAAATTCTGTTAGTGGATTCTCTAATGGCTTTGCTTGCAATTCTGATGGCTTGTTCTATGATAGTAGCCGCTCATTTCGGTTCAGAGTAGTGGAGCTTGGGTGGAACTGGGATTCCTTTCTTTGCGACAACTGATCTGAAACATCTGGTAGACTTCTTGGATTGTCGATGAGAAGGTCCAGAAGTTGTGGAACTATGGTGCCGATGTACAGTTCAAGGCTATTAACAAGAAGATGCCTTGGGATGACATGATTTTCAGGAGTGCTTGTGGAAAAAGCTTGAATGGTGGAACAGGTAGGCATAAAGGTTCTTCCAACGGAATGTTAATGCGTCCACTACCCATACTTGGTTATCGGGGACCGGGCTGTTAAAGTGGGGAAGCCTGGCGTTATGGCAAATAGGTCAATCATTGGAATGCCCAATGTGTTGAACAGATATTCAAAGATGGAATTCTTTAGGGTCCAATCTCCTGTAGGAAGCCCGTAGCGAGAGAGGGAGTCCACAATCAAGTTTTGATTGCCTGGGATGTGGAGAGGTAGAACGGTTGTTTTCAGGGCGATGTAAAGTCTGATGATTGCCGATGTTACTTTGAGGAGTTGACGGGATCTAGTGCATCCTTCCTTCCGTAGGTACGCAATGGCCGTTGGGTTATCTGCTTGAATTTCGACTACTTTCCCTGAGACAAGGTTCCGAAAGTACCAAAGGGCGTTGAGGATTGCTTTCAATTCCAGCACAATGATGTGATCTTGGTCGTGGATGGCCCAAGTGGCGGAGGCTACGTGGTGACCGATGTGAGCTCCCCAACCTTCTAGAGAGGCAGCCGTTAGAAGAGGAACCGCCTGCGAAAAGGTCAGGACGTCTGCCCACCATAGAAGTTTTGATTGGGAAGGTTTCGTCAGTGGGAAGAGTGTGGGTGCTTGGATGATGACGATTTCTCCAGGTGTCAGTGGTGGGAAGGTCTTGTCATCCACATGCCGTAGGGGACAAGATTTGCAATGAAATCCATTTTCCGTATGAGGGAGTTGAGTTCCGCGAGAGTGTGACGTGGTTTTTACGAAAGGATCGTGAGATTTATTATGATGTCTTCAATTCTTTCTGGTAAAGGCTTTACTGTTGCAAATGCGAGGTTGAATGAGACCCCTAGAAAGATAAACTCTTGAGCCGAGTCAGCCTAGATTTTTTTCAGGTTGTGCTGAAACCGAGTTGATTGAAGAAATTAGTGGTGAACTCTCAGTTGTGAATGAGCTGGTTTGAGCTGAGGTCGTTTAGAAGCCAATCGTCAAGTAAGCGCTTGCTAGGATTTGGTTCTGATGTAGGTGAGCCAGGATGGGTTCTAGGACGAGTGTGAAAATCCTGGGTGATGCATTGAGACCGAATGTAGGCATTGGAATTCGTAGACCTTGTCGTCCTACATGAAGCGGAAAAGGCGGTGAACTGATGCATGAAGTGGGGCATGGAGATACGCGTCTTCTAGGTCTATTCATAACGTCCATTCGTTTGGTTTCAGAGATTGGCAAATGGAGTCTAATGTTCCCATCTTGAAGTGACTGTTTTTCATCTTTTGATTTAAAGGTTTCAGGCTGAAGATGATTCTTCGCTGCCATAGGAAGATCGAACTGTAGAAGCAAGGGCAATCGGGTTTGGAGTTTCTCTAATGGTTCCTTTTGTTAGAAGGTTCTGGACTTTGGACGAAAGGTGAGAGGTTACCGTTGATGCATGTTACCAAGGAGGTGGGGAGACTAGAGCTGGCTTGATGGAAAACGTGGGCCGAAAGCCGTGGGTAATGATGGCTAGAATTTGTTGGTGGGATGTTCACCAGACGAAGCGAACAAGTCCCTCTACAGGTTGGCAGTTTGCATCATTGGTTGCTGCGAGGCTTCCCTCTGGTTTCCGGGGAAGAATTGCGGCTTCGTCGGTCAGGAGTTGCGCTGTGATTATTGTTCCTGTCTCTTCCATGATTGGATAGTTTGCCCCGAAAGGAATAATTGTCGTACGAATTTCTGCTCAAATTTCAGTCATCGTAGTGGTCGCTGTAGTTGTTTCTTTGTCTTGGCCCATTGATTGTCATTGTTAGTATAAGGAAAGGGCTTCTGGTTCTTGACGAAAGGTTTAGATTGTTGTTTGGGGTTTCGATTCCTTCGATTTTCATGAGATGTCGAGGTGGGGAACCAACTTCGGGACTAAACCACGAAAGAGTGTCGGATTTGAAACATCGATGCCCGAAGGCGAAGCAAAACCATGGAGTGATACCAGTGATCACTTGGGATGGTCCGGCGGGACGTGGTCGAAGGTCCAGATGGGCCAGGAAGTAGGGACGAAAGGCCGACGACAACATCATGTTAAACAGCAGGGCTAGCGGAAAAAGAAGCGGTCTTCTGGGAGGGAACTTCTTTTGGGGTGCCTTTGAGCCTTGCCATAGTCAATGTCTTGCTTCGGATGACGAAAGAGAAATGTCTTAAGACGATGACTGCTTCAACTTGCAAATGTCGATAGACAAATGTTGCGGAAAAAAAACGAAAGCGTGACCACACTGTGGCTCGCTAAAAAAAGATGGTAACTGTAATGATTTATTCTAGTGAACTTTTAGACCAGAACGAATCATTATTATCAGGATAGCATGGGCAATCAGTTGTATTGTAATATAAAATCAACACTGTAAAAGGAAGGCGTAAATAATAAGCGTCATTCAACAACAACTTGGGCCTTTAATCGACACTCTGGTGTAAACAATATTGACCCCACATATGGCCAATTAAATCAGTAACAAGGGTTAGGATTGTAGTAACGATTACAAATTATCGGCAATAAGCTGGATGAATGGCATTACTGATTAAGTCGAGCGGAACTAAATCATTCTTATATTCCGTAAATAATTAGTGGATTAGGACTAATTTAGTAGCATACTTATTATTACTAATTAAACTCAACAATCATAGCTATTTGATTGAATACTTAGCTCATTAATTGAAGCTCGGTGGTAGCTATCGGCTCACGGCTCTAGCCTAATGGTGTTGGCGCCGTCTGGGATGCGGCACGGCTTCCTGCCTTGCGTGATTTCGATCCGGACCTCGAGAATGCGGCTGGTGTGAACGAGTTAAACAACAGGTGAACAACTGATTGCACGCATTCCGAAGTCTATTTTATATACTGTAGCGTTATCATCTAACATCGCTCCATTGTTGTATTGATTAATTATAGCAATACTTAGAATTGCGTGGCTTTGACAGCTTGGGCCCTTATCGCAATCATTCTATTCTTGTCAATCATTCTATTGTTGTATTCGGGTTCATTAATTGTTTCCCGTATTCGGCGTTTTGAGTTTACCTGCCGATTTAATTAACTGTCCCATATGGGAGTGATCGATCGTTGTTCTTCGAACTGATGGATCATGAGTGACGATCTTATCATAATTAAATCTACTTCTAGAAAGCAATTAAGGTTCTACGAAATGTTGTAAATATTGTCAATTAGTAATGCCATCCTTCAAACTTTAACAATAGGTTTAATTACACCAGCTCGGGTTACAATGAACTTGTCGCACTCGGTCTCCTTTGAAAAGGGCTCCTAGTTATATTCACTCAACTGGAGCTAATTAGGTCTACCCGAATAAATATTCATATGAACTAGCCATATTGTTCGCTTAGCTCATTCCATTGGCGTCGATCCATGCTTCATGTAATATTTTTGATTCCAAGACCATCACAAAATCGATGTACTGAATATTTCGACGTAAACTAATTGCAATTACGTATTGCTCACAGTTCATCCATCACGTTCCTCAGCATGCCTGCATTTCATCTACATCATTCAAAACATACGATTTGTTTGTTTGCAAGTTTGTTCTACCCCTCCAGAAGTAAGCCCCTACGAAGGTGAGAGTAAATGAAAGATTGTGACGGAGCAAGAAATTTACAGAAAAAGTTTAGTTTACGTCGGAAATTGATCACTTTGCTCGCTCAATCCACGTGCTTCAAAAACAGAATGTTTGATAACCTTTTAAACCCTACAGTTCTGCCTTTTTCCGTGCATCAGTCACTTGATGCAAAACCAATTTTAAGTTTTATAAGTAGTATGGTGCAAAATATGTCGTCCTTTATACCTTTTTTTTTTTGGGCAAGCACGTTTTAATATTTCTACATTCGTACTTTGAACAATCTGTCGCCCTGAACAAACGCCATGAGAGTCAACCAAATTTTGACGTTATTTTTGCAAGTTTTTTGTGTATTTGAGGGTCATAAAATTAGGCTACAGCGACAAAAATAAGCCTAATGGAAGCACAATTTGATTATCTTTCATTTGATCGTACTCCCATCTTTATACAAGTGCCTTGGTTCAAGAGGAGTAGAGGTACATGCACATCATACGTTTTTAATGATGCAGATACTACTGACCAACACGTGCTCGATTCTATTATCAGTAGATAAAAATCCAAAATGGTGGCCCAAAATGACATCCCGAAAAGTTTTTTTGTGCAAATGCAAGACGGCAGCCAACAATGGCCTTCAAACAAAGCGAAAAAAGGAAATTAGATATTCTTTACAATACTCCTTGAAATATGGATAAATGACAAAAACCAACTCTTTCCCGGGGGGGGGGGGAATAGGGAGGTCTACCGGTCACAGAACTAGTTTGTTAGTGCCTAGCTAAACCACGGGTGGTGTTTGATGCACCGTTTGCAATATTAGGGATGGTTTGTAACTTGTGTGTTTGTCGCGGAAGGCATGCATCCCGTCAGTGTATTTTTCCACACACTGGCTAACAAACACTGATTTTCGTTCGCTTCGCTCACTCAATCAGCAGATCCAGCAGGTGAAGCACCGGTGTCCAGCCAGCGGGGGCCGAGTTTTCTTGGCTGGAACTAAAACGTCCATACTATCAGCCCGGCCAGCATGCCTTTCATGATGTCGCCACGGATTGAGTAGGGTGTCCATTAAAATGTGAAACCAGGAAACTTAATTATGACTTAACTTAATTGATTGGTTGATTGACTTAACTTAATTGATAATGTGTGAAAATATATAATTTCAAAAAAAAAACAATAAATTGTAACCAAAAAAACCTGCCAAGTTTCAGTTGAACGTCTGTGATATCAACAACGAGCCAAGTTTCCACCCATCAGACATTGTACAAAGCAACTTTAAAACATGGTGCATTGCTACGTTGTTTTTTTACGTGAATGGTTCGGCTACGTTTTTTGAATAAATATAGGTTTTCCGTTGGGAAAATCGGAATGCGATTTCGTTACGGAGTTTTAGCACTTCGTAAATAGTTTTTACTAACCGACAGCAGACTGATTGTCTGATTGAGCAAATGATGGTTTCTACTGATGTTTATTTTGCTTCATGAAACAGCAACAACAACAATGAACTTAGCGTATATCTAGACGGTGGTTGTGCATCTTGGGTCTCCCAAATAAAAGGCTCGCAATGCGCCAAGGTGTAAAGTTGCGTAGTTATGTCTGATGGGTGGATACTTTTTTTTGACGTTCAATGGCTGAAACATGGAAAACTGCAACCATCGTACTTTGAACGCTGTAACAATGGTAAAATTGTGTTGATGCTCAAACTCAAAACGCTGATGAGTATTTTTGAGTTTGAGCGTCAACACAATTTTACCGTTGAAATTTTACAAGTTTTTTCCTTAGGCCATTAAGAAAAGAGTTGGTTCTCAGGCCCTCCGCACCAATTTTTTGACAGGAAATAAAAAGAAACGACGCGGCAAAGCAGCAGTTACAGAACAAAAATAGCCCTTAGTGAGAAAATGAAGTATAAAATTACGATTCATGTCGCTAAATAATTGTGTGGACACATGGTAATTTTATCCAAACTAAAAAATATTTCTCCAAAATGTATGGAAAAATAGGATTTCGTACATCGAATATTATCTTTAAAAGCAAACTAGGAATAACTAATTACCCACAAAAAAAAAAAGCCATGTATTACTTCTACAGAAACTGCATATTTCAGATAATTCTAATGTTTTTTATTGATGGTTTTAGTTTAGTTTAGGTTAACTTAGGTTTAGTATGGAGGAGTTCCGCAAGCCAGATACACGCCATGTCAGCTGTCACACAGTGGTTTCTTTGTTTTTGGTTGCCAGCCATTGTTGACGCTTTACAATTGGTTATTTTCGGCAGTGATTCTGTGTTGATATCATTTTTTTTTTACCAAGTGATGTGATTTTATTAGTGTTTATTTTTTATTTATTTTTTCGTTGAATAATTTCTTTTAATGCAAAGTAAAAAAAACTAATTACTCGCAAAAAAAGAGCCAATTATTAATTCTACACATTTCAGATCAATAATTCTCAAGAAGTTTGTTTGTTGACGGGTATGAATATTTTCTTAAGTAATAGCAATGCAACTTATTAGTTAGTTTGGAGGAGTTACGCTAGGCAGATATGTGCCATTCTATTACGTCATTTCTGGTAAACCGACCAACGCTTAACGTGCACCAACGAATACACCAGATATGCGACCCACATACTGCTTTCACAATACCGAACAAAACTACAACGATCCATAGTCCGCCTACGCGCCAGTTAGCTCACTAACCAAAGGACCCTTCATTCCCAAACTACCGAAGGTATGTAGAATTAATGTCGCCCAATGCTTACAGTAACTTTCATTTCATGAGGTCTTCCGAGACGTTTACAATCCATTTCTTTTAAATCTATGGAAACTATTGACTCCTGGGCCACCAGTCGCTAGCTAGTTAAGTAGTCAGTCAGTAATAGTAATTACGTCCTAGAAAGAGTCGTCCGATGAACCAAAATCTTTGCCCTACATTATAAGACGTAATGCCTGATTGTCCAACAGATTTGCAGCCATTTTCGTTGCATGCAAGTATCCTTACACAGCTGTTCGTCATAGTCTATAAAATTTTTGCGTCAGATAAAGACACATGCTTACGCTTGCCACCTTCATGCAACAACACAGCAACAATTTCGCTGAATAAATACAGAATAACCAAATTAACGAAACCTAGTGATTCGGGTAACAGAACAAGTAACCTCCTACCCCTCAGAAAAGAAAAAAAAACCCCCGCAAAAATGGCCCGCACCAGGGCCCCGAAGTTATCTAGCTCCTCTCCTGAGCATATCCCCTGACCTGGATTCCATGCACTTACACATGTGTAATAAAAAAAAATACTCTGTACGACAAAATCCAAACCTTTAGCATGCTGGCTTTGCCGTTTTTCTTCTGGATGAGGCAGAAAGTAAATAACGTATATTTAACAGAGTTTCACTAATTTTAAATGTCCACAACGACAGAACCTTTAGTCATCGATAATGCCTCGTTCAATGTGATGTGGCTTGACCCAGCATGATCCTGACCTGTCCCCACACTACATGGGTTCATGTATAGATCTTTGTTTTTTTTACTGGATTCTGCGCTAAATTTACGTTAAATGCTTTTTTGTAGATCAGGAATGGTTGCAATTTTAATATTTCTTGTTGGATAGATGAATTGTGGTCGTTGAAGCCTTACAGTTTTTTCAACTCTGTCGCATTGATCGTAGCATGCATTTTCAGTTTATTGCCAACAATCATTCTGTTGGAGAGCTTCTTGGAGTAGTAGTAAGTAGTGCCTTGCCGCTGATCCTGATCCCGAATATTATTCCTCCATCAGTTTAATATTAACAGTTGCATACCCGAAGCATTGTTTTATCCGCATCTGACAGACACCTAAGATGTCTGGAATCAATGGCAAATGTGTAACACAAATTAGATGGAAGAGTGCTAATGAATATCCAACCGCCAACGACTCCAGCCATCCAGCATTTGGTTATGAAGCGATTTAAAGTGACTAAGTGGCAGTTGGGAGGACAGGCCTGACGAGTAGTGGAGGCTAAAAAAGCACGCGCGCTCTAATTGAACCCATTTACGAGTTGATGTAATACCAGGAAAATAATTTTTCTGATACTTGAAGAAGACAGTAGGAATAAATTTTACCATCATTTCTTCAGAAATAGACTTGTAATTCTCGATTTTGAGTTTGAAATGTCGAATTGTTTAGGTAGTGAAAACAGTATAGACAGAGTATGACAGCGATGAACAAGGCTAAAACAATAACCCTCCTCCCCCTCAATAGAAAGAAAACAACGCCAATTGCAAGAATTTGTCCGTGCGTGGTTTGATGTAATGAAGACTAGTAGCAGCCACAGTGGCAGGTGGAAGAGTTCCAAATGAGAACAACTCTTCCTGAGAAAAAAACTATGCCTGATAGTTAACTTTGATTGATGTGCTTAACTTAAATGGTGCTTCTTGACCCATGAATGCCAAGTTTCACGCACAGATAAAGAATACAAAACGTGGCGTCTTACAAAGCATGTTTAGGTATTAGCTGCAGATTTCTTTACAATGCATGCTTAGAAGTTTATTTGAAAAGTTAATATTACATCTAAAACACTTGTCACGCAGCAAAGAAGTCGGCTGCCCGTAATCGCTTTACGGTAGTTTTTAACACGCCTTGCGTCGGCTTCTTCTTAGAATCATATGGAACGGATGGGCTGCTCTGAAGAGACGTCTGATAATCCTTGTGTTCTGAAATGAAAGCAAATTGTATTTCAGCTTTCATTGCAGACAAACAAACTAATCAAACAAACAAATCACAAGGTAAACAATTAATGAAAAACGTTATCATATCATAAATAACTAGCCTTGTAAGAATAAAAAAAGACACGTCTGAGAAGCAAAGAAACTGCACCGACTAGGAATCAAACCCAGACGAGCGAGTTCTAGGTACAGTAACTTGAAATAAAACTGCTCTCACCCACAGATAATGATATCTCCAGACAGAAAATCGCAAATGGACGTCTGGAGGGTCTATTCGCCGATCGGCAGGGATCGATGGGACAGGGTGTCGGCAATGACATACCGGATGCCTGGGATATGCAGAGGAAGAATGGTCGTTCCTAGAGTGATGCAATAGCGAAAGACTTCCGACGTGGGTTTGTGAAGGGTGCGAGATCGTGTTCCCCCACCCCTCTACTGATGTGTTGTCCACATGGACTTGAACCACCTTCCCGGCAATGAGGTGGCGAAAATGACAAAGGCCGTAGGGGACAGCTCGAAGTTGAGAACATTGATGTGGTCCTGTTTGTGGGGCTGCCAGAAGCTGGGTACTTGGTGGTGACCAATGGCTAGCCCCCCAACCCTAAGGGAGTCGTCCGTGGGGAGGTTCGTGTTGGGACACCACTTGGGATAGTGGCGAATGTAGAGTGGCAAAAGGAAACGTCCCGGGAATTTCCCGAGAAGTGGGGATGTTGCTGGGAGATTGGTGAGGATGATTGTCCCATTCGCCAATGTAGGGGGGGGGGGGCTGGTCATCCACCTGCCACAGGGAACAAGATCTGCTAGTGAGTCAAGCGTCCCGATGAGGGAGTTGAGGATGCGAAGGGTGTAGACTGGGAGATGAAGGAAGTCCCTGATTGTTATCAGAAGACTGGAAATTCTGTCCGGAGAAAGCATAAGCGTAACGGTCACCGAGGTCAGGTCTAAAAAGACACTGAGAAAAACGAACGTTTGAGAGGACCAAACAATATTTCTGCTGTTGCTGGAGGAGAAAAATGGTAAAGTCCTGGTTGTGGAGAAGTGCAGTCGTGTCTTGATATAGGAGGAGCCAGTCGTCGAGGTGGGCACTCGCCTGGATTTGGTACTGATGAAGGGTCGCTAGGAGTGGCTTGAGGATGGCCAGACACGAGCGCGGCATTGAGACCGAACGGCAGGCAATGAAATTTGAAAACTGTGTCGCCGTAGATAAATCGGAGGAGGTGCTGGACAGACACATGAAGCGGGATGTGTAGATATGTGTCCTCGAGATCAATAGAAATCGTCCAGTCGTCCTTGCAGGGCGAATGCCAAATTGTGTCTCGAGTTTCCATTTTGAAGTGAGAGTTCCGAATATACTGGTTTAGTGGCCGGAGATTGAAAATGTGTCTGTGGCCTCCAGTCTTCTTTGGGGAGAGGAAGATTAAACTGTAATATTCTGGTTCGCGCTTGGTTGAAGACGGTCCGGACTTGGACGAATCGACTCCTTGGAGAGGAGATTGTGAATTTCGGCGGGAAGGCGGTCGCAGACAACCCGGGTTAAGCACCATGGTGGTGGAAAAATTAGTAGAGGGCGAGTGGAGAAACGCGGAAGAAACCCCTCGCTGATGATGGATAGGAAGTTGTTGTCGGAAGTTAGAGTCTGCAACCTGGAAGAAAGTGGCGAAGGCGACCCCCGATTAAGTGTCGAAGGGTGATTGTCAGTGACCGGAACGGGATTGTTGCTTGGGGCCCAGAGAAGCAAAGTACGAACGATGGTGGGGGTTGCACTGCAGCCCTGGGATTGGCCTCGTCCATGTCTGGGGCCTCTGTTATGAAAGGGTGTACTTTCAGACGGGGGATACTGTTGAGTGAGACAATTTGTGTCATTTGTGCGAAGGGAGCGAGTGCCAGTTGACTTTAGGCTCTGCACGGAATGGACGAGATATAGCCAATCATGACTGCTTGGGCTGAAGCGCTTTTGGCTTGCGAACTATGTCCACATGTGGTGCGAGCTTTGGAATAAGACCGCGAAAGTGTGTGTCAGACTCACGAAGACGTTGAATGCGTAAATCCTGACGTGTAGTCGTTTGGATTGGGGTCAGTATTGAGGGTGACCTCTTGAAGGAGGAGAGAAGAATTAAAAAGGGTCCTAGTGAGCCAATTCATGGTATGGCACGTAGCAAAACCTGCCTTTCGAAAGACCTGGCTGATGAGAAAGCCCACGCGCTTGGTTCCGTAGATAACTTCTCGCAAAGGACGTTCGCTGCAGTATTTAAGATGACTGCTTGAGAGGCAGCATGAAGACCTAGGCAGTTCAGAAAAAGGCGGTTCCGAAGTCCATCTTGACTACCGCCGTCAGGAATTCCGAACGAGGGTAAGCATCAGAGTTCTTTGGATTAGCAGTCCCATCTTCTAATGGTCGGAAGAAGGTGGTTTCCCGAACAGGGCGTGGAGGTCTTTGTCAATTTCCAATGGGTCGCCTTTTCCTAAGAGCAAACCATCGTTACGAAGCAGGGTTGTCGATTGTCCGAAGAAGGCGGTCGCGAAGACCGAAGCCAGTGGAGACACTGCGGTTCTTGACCGGACCGGATGTAGGAGGTAAAGGTTTGTAGAGAAAACAATCGGGAATGATGTCTTCGACCGTCTTGAGGAGACCAGGAAGGGGAATTTCCGAAGGATCCGGGTCGTCGGCAAACGATGAAGCTAAGTGAGCATGCCGGGAATCCAAGTCATCAGAAGTGACCGATGTTCGAAGTGCGTCATCAGGTGCAACGTCAGAGTCTTCATCGTCAGGCATCGTAACTAGTTGTGACGGTAGCATCGGAGGCGGCATCAGAGGCCAAAAGGTCGACAATCGTTGGATGTTTAGAGATGGAGAAGGTGTGCTAGTAGGCGGATCCTGATGTTACGAAGACTCAAGGATGTCAATGGACGACCGTTGGTGCTTGTTAGGGCCAATGGAAGCAGAAGAAGCGACCCAGTCTGAGTGTTGGGTAGGTGGCGGATGGTGAGGTGAAGCCAGGGGTTTGTAGTTAAAGGAACGAACAGAAACACATCCATAAACATACGAACGTTTTCCTTGTAGAATGGTGCATTAGAGGGACCGACACCTACGGATGGAGGTGGACGAGACGAACGGTGTGAAGATCTAGACGAGAGGGCCATGGGTCGTTTGGAAGGACAAACCGAAGGTCACATCTTGGCATTGTGTTCAGACTTTACTTAAAACTTGAGACGAGCGTAGGTCTTTTTGTCCTTGAAAAGGTTGGACTGGAGGGAAGGCGTTGAGGGCAGAACCTGACCGCACGATGCAAGGGACGTAGTGGCCAGCTCTAGTGTCGCTCCTTTGGTTCCTGGCGGACTGACGGGAGAAGGGCAGTGCTAACAGGAGCCCACTGACGTAGCACGATCTTTCGGCGAACGCTGACAAGCTGCAGACAAAGAGAAAAACCAGGCATGGGCTGTGAAAGAACGTCCACCAAATTTTCAGAAGATGAAGGAGGTGGCATGGCCACACGAGCCAGTGTCTTCCTTGGAGTGCCCTTGGCACGAGGCATCACCATGAACAATATAGAAAGAGAGAAGGAACCGCAGTAGCGGGGGGGGGGGGGGAATGAGGCTTAATGGCACGTCAACAGCTTGGTCATTACCGCAGTAGCTCGGACCATGCTATTTTAACGTCTGCCTCAGGAGCGGGAGAACTGCACGTAAGATCAGGTCAGACCGTAGAGAATAAAATATGTAACAACGGTCGTCTATGACGCTTTTACATACGGAAAGATCCACAAAACAGATTCGCATGGGGCTGCAAGACTGGCGGGCTCCATAACTTTAATCTCTAGATCAAACGACATTGAGAAGGAGAATGCTAGAATTCTACGTCATGTATTTCGTCGGCATATAGAAACACCATTTCAAGCGTTTTTTTTGCCAGCTTTCTAGTGTTGCAGACCAAAAGTCGTTAGGTACAACCGTTCTAAGTAATTTATAAAAATAAACCATTTAATTTTGATATTTAAGCAAACATGGCTTCTAAATTGATAAGAAAAATTACTCCTCATGATAATAAGTACAACTTACGCCTAAGCAAAAAGTTGAAAATTCGCCAGTTTTCGGCATTGAAATTTGGACTTTTGGTTGGGCGTACTTTGTACTTTTTATCATGAACAACAACCAAAGTAAAACGACCGATTTATCGGTTTTTGCCAAATTACTCCTCCCTGGTTATTTTAACAGGACTAATGTATGGTTAGCTAAGTCAATTGGTATCGTATTAGCATTTTTATATCTTTACCTTTACATCTGTCATAAATATGAAGTACGGTACACTTACCATGAGCAATGTTTCTGAATAATGCGAAATTCACTTTCTTCGACGCATGTTCAGAAACATGAAACTTCTGTTTTTTTGGAAATTTCTTCTTTTTCACTTCCTAGAGCGAAAGATAAAAGCTTCTGAAATGGTTCAAAGAAACTGGAGAAACTGAAGACAATATATTATAAAACGTACATTTTTGTGCAATATATTTTTCTCTTTTTCTTCTGCAATTGCTTCCCCACAACACTTGATTAAGCATTAACCCTTTCCACACCATAACGAATACTTAGTCCAGCGACTAAATGAGAACTTAGTTCCTTTTCCTGGGACCCAGAATGAAGCGAGCAACGCACATCCAAATTGCTATTGACTTGGCTCACCAGCTGGGAATCAAATTGCATTACATGATTTTACATGGAGCCTGTGGGTTTATGTAACACATAAAGTGTGAATTCTCATCCAAAAAGAAATTTAAAGTCATGGAAAATAAAATCTTTTGGTTTTGGGCATTTTTTTTTCAAGTTAAAAAAAGTCACCTGGTGACCAGACTTTTACTATTATTGCCTGAAATAAATTTATTGTTTGAAGTAAATAAAATAACATAGTAGCTTAAATTGTTTTTTTTTCTGTTTAGATTGTGGTAGTAAATCTAAACTATTTAAAAATGCAAGTTAACCTGAAGCTTGCCGCATGTGCGAGAAAGCTCAACTCTCTTACACATTTTTCTTAAGTAAAGTTTGCGGGTGACTTTTTTAAAATTTGTTTCAAAAAACGTCGCCATCCAGGGCCCCGAGAATATACAAGTTTTTTTTTTCGCGGCCAATGTACCAACTTTCAGTTTCGTTTAAACAGAACTTACTAATTTAAGTGGGATATAAACTCACAGGCATTACTTTGCTTCCAATTTGTTTTTGTTTTTTTTCTTTCACAGAAACAAAATTGCATTTTAATCTCCCGGTGTCCCAACCTGCTGGTGATGCTGTTGGAGTCCATTAAAGGTTCAACCTCGGTAAAGGCAGTTGAACCCCATGCCCTATCTCGTTGGTTATTTTATTTTTAAATTTGGTTGTCAAAAACATTTCTCTTCTCTGATGTAGCTGACACAGTGAGCAATTATTTTAGTCATTTAAACTTTTATAAAATTTGTGCATTAAATGGGAAGGGGAACAAAAAGTTCAATTTTAAGCACTGAATAGGGATGTGCCATACTCGAAAAATTCGAGCCGAGTATGCAACACGTACTCGAACTCGGCTCGTCGCTTGAATCCATACTCGGAAAACTCGACACTGGTGAAAATGCGATAACTTCGCCAATTTTTGACGTTCAAATACACCACATTCATCGTCTCGACGAGAGCTTTCCAGTTGTGTGAATTTAAAGCCATTAGCTCAAACCATTTTTAAGTTATATCCTTAAAACTGGAAAACCAGTTGTACACGTTGACCCATACAATTCGTTACACAGCATTTTTGTTTACACTAACGAATAAAAAAAGACAGTTGCAAATTAAGGGTGTTAACCAAATACTCGAACTCGGCTCGATACTCGATTCTTCTGTTGCAAACTCGGCTCGGCTCGACTCGATTATTCTACTCGCACACCCCTAGCATCGAATTTAACGTCATACTCGTAAAATAAAACTAACTTGAGACCGAGCCAGGGACTAAAACGGCACTTCAACAACCATCTCCCTCGAGGAAGGGCAACTAAACCAGCTTCAAAAAACAGTCACTCTTACCTTTTTCGTTTTATCCTTTTTGTCTTTAGGATTCAACCTGAATTTGTTGACGACTTTGTGCAAAAATGCTGGTGGCCTCTTCCACAATTTTTCCATTGACTTTGACCCTTCTTCACTATCGATACGAATAATTGCCTTTTCTGGACGATTTGTTTTGAGTTGCTTAGGCAGTACACTTGTTAGACCATTATTCGTACGCTTGCCATTGATATTTATCAAATCCGTACTGTCTGGTGTAACACTTTTTAAAACCACATCCTGAACAGGAGAAGCGTTGTTCGACGTAAGCTTCAACATTTTTCGTCGCTGTCTTCTCTTTAATTTGCCAGTCCTTTTCTTTGCGTGAATCAACTGCATGTTATGAATGTCTACTTTTGTGTCATCAAATGGCAGCTGTTTAAAAGTTTCAACTTTGCTGTCTTGGGATTGAATCACTTTATCACCAGGAATTCGAAGGTTTTCTTTACTGCCGTTTAATTCACCACCAAAATGCTCTGGTGTGTTGGGCGTTTCTTCGACACAAACTGCTATTTTAGACGTTTTAGCCTTTTTCTTCTTCCGTTTTTTCAACTTGCTTTTTGGAAACTGGGATTCTCGTTCATCTTGACCCGTTATTGTTAAAGGCTTGGAATCTTCTACAGCTTGAGTCGAGGTTGTTGGAGGCTTGGAATCTTGTTTAGGTTGAACTGAGATTTTTGGAGATTTAGAATTTTGTTTAGCTGGAACCGATATTTTTGAAGGCTGAGATTTTTTTGCTTGAGTTGAGGTTTTTGAAAGCTTGGTATCTCGATTAGCTTGACCTGAGGTTCTCAAAAGCTGTGTGTCTTGTTTTGTATCAGCTAAAACCTCTGGAAGTTCTACATGTTTTGTTATGAAAGAATCACCGTCGTCTTGCAACAGTGGTTCTAGTTCGTCATCTCCATCATCCCCGTCGTCACCAAGTAGATCTGCATAAAAATGAAACAAAGCTCAATGTCAATCACAGGGGTTTCCATGAATTTTATTTTTTTCATGATTCATGACCTAAGGCCACACAAATAAAATAAATGTTTCTCCGCTGGCACCACCGCATCTTAGAAAATGCCCCGCATTTGGGTTTTTCTTTCCAATTTTCAATCAAAAAAAATGTGTGCTCATCGTGCATTGTCAAGTTCGTCTTCTGGATCTAGAATGACAGTTTTTTAGAATAATTGCTGTGCATGATAAAAGAAATTTAAACCACTACACCACACACTGGAACTATCAAGTTCACTAGAATTTTCGGTGAAAAACGAACAAGGTACGCTAGAAAATACACTTGAACGTCTACGACCACTGTCATCAGAAGAACACCAACCGAAAACAAACATGGAGAGTAGTGGAGTTGTGGGCACCACTACTCTCCATGTTCCATCTCTGGAGGAATCTTGAAACCAACTCGGGTCCCACAAGACTGTCAATGAGGCCGTAGGCAGGGCTGCCAATGTAAGCTATTCTTGAAACCAACAGGCTCATGTTATTCATTGTTCGAAATTCAGCTTCACTCACTTTCAAAACTAAGATATCACTATATTTAGCAAGATATAGGTAACATCATTGTTTCGAAAGTGAGCGAAGATGAATTTGAAAAATGTGAGCTCGTGTTTTAACTTTGCTTTTAAACACACTGCATTGCAGACTGTTTATTACTGATGAAAATAAAAGAAATATTTACAGTATTTCAATGTTGCGGCAATCAAACGTTTTATTCTCTTAGGTCTAACTTCCAATTTTATTTATTATTTACTTATTTAATTTACCTATTTTGATATTCCCCTTGTACACCAAACTATTTGTCCACATAACCTACACTGTCAATTAAGGGTATTATTATTTTACTTTAACTGAACTAGAAGTTTTTTTTAGGACAGCTGCTTTTTTTCTAGGGACTCTAGTAATAATGTACAGTAGTGCTATTCACTTATTCTAGTTCTGGGTCGGGGCACCTGTCTACTCACAGAATTTAAATTCTCTATCAAGGTAAGTCATACTAGTGGACATTAAAAAAAACACAGTTAGAAAAAACGAACCATCGTAATGTTCAAAAAAATTTATCACATGCAATCACGTTCAAATTCAAACAAATACTACCGATTTACGAATTTTCGACAGGATGCAATAACTAAAGATGAAGAAATAGTCCTCCTGTCTTCATCAGGACACCACAAAATATTTATTTACGTTGTCCGACGTGCATCAATCGTTAGAGACAAGCAGACGACTAGGACGCCACTCTGGCACATAGCCTCACGTATTTATGTGGTAGTGTTCACCGCGTGTCACCATGCCACATTTTTGTGAGGAGTTCGCCTCATTCTCTGCTGCTTAGGTGCTGGATCAGCAGAGCAGAGAACTAGGCGAATGCCTCACACAAAAAAATGGCATGGTGAGACGCAGAGAACACTACTTCACAAATACGGGAGGCCACATGCCAGAGTGACGTCCTAGTCATCTGCTATTCTCTAACGCTCGATACATGTTGGACAATATAAATAATGTAAATAAGGCCATGCAAAAAAATTGTTTGGTTTACGGGTGAGGTTGCAAATTGAAGCACCAGGCAACCAGGCATTTTATTTTACTTTTTTTTTTATTTAACTGCCCACATTTCGTTGACATGTACCTAGCTAAAAACGTACAATATTCTGCTAATATGTTATTTATGTCATCTAGTATTAAAAATATTTTAGTTTTTAGCAAATAACTTCTGAGTGGTTTGAGCTAGGGGTTTGACATTTTCACCATTGGAAAGCTCGTTTCGAGCCAGTTAAAATGGTATACGGTACTACAATGTCAAAAACGGTCGAAATTTGGCGAAAATATGATTTCTAGTGCGTGTACCAAGATAGAGCTAAAAAAATTTGACCCGCAATAATTTAAGCACCCGCACGCTCCTGTAAACCAAACAATTAACTGTGCATGTCCTAAGCTTCTTGTGGTGGCCTGATGAAGACAGGAGGACTATTTTTTCATCGTTAGTCATTGCAGCCTGTCGAAAATTTGCAAATCGGTAGTATTTGTTTGATTTTGAATTTGAGCGTAATTTCATATGATACTGTAAAAATACAGCTTGTCGGGTTCCACGCATATGAAAACACAAATTCTCACCAAGGTTGCAGAACAGGTATCATGTCGACTATATTTTGTAATTCATGCCAATCATATATTCGACGTCCACATATACGTACACAGTAAATTTACCAAACAGTGGGGGAGGGAGTTAATATTTTTTATCAGTTTTACCATGAATTTACTCTAGAGAGATCCATGGATTTTACAGCACCAAAGATATCCCACATTTTTTTTTCATAGGCTTTGGTTCTAGAACTTTCAGCTAACCAGGAATTAGGATCACATCCTTGCAATGAAAACATCCTTGCAATGAAAGGATTAAAGAAAAGCTTCCAACTCACCCGAATCGTCGTCCGACTCTTCTTTTGCAGGGCGTTTTTTTCTTTGCTTTCTTTGCAAGTTTTCTTTGTGTACTTTATCATCTTCAGCGTATAACCTTTCAGCAGCTTCCTCTATGTCCTGCCGCGTCAAGGGAACGCCATCCTTTGGAAAATATCGATCCAAAGGAAATATTCCTTTTGCAAGTTCACGGAACCTGCAATATTTAGACATGCCTGTTATTAATAACAAAACGATTAACCCTTTAAAGATGCGTGCGTCCGCTGTATAATCATACTGGTCAGATCAAACACTTCCAGACAGTTACAGTAAAACCAAGAAATGGGATATGAAGGCCCATTAATTAAGGAAAGAAATAACATAGGTTTAATTCCTTTAAATTATTCATGCGGTAATAACGGATACAGGAATAGTTTCAACAGTCAATCGTAACTTCTGGATACACAATCTTTCAGCAAATTTTCGTTAGTCTACAAATTCAACTACTCTCATCAGGTGTTTTCGAAACACTTAAGTCATCTCGATTTACATCTTGGCTCTTGTTATTTTTCGAAACCAGCGGTTGACACTGCTGTAGCCTACTTGATTGTCCGTAAAGCCTCTTGTGAAGGTCCTGTTTCACGAGTAGTTGACTGTTGGTGTTGATGGTCCATGAATATTCATTACTCAGGGATTGTCTCTCCATCACGTGCGCTTGTATAGCAATGGACTAGAGTCCCCCCTGAGATGTAAATTTCTAGTAAAAGTATTTGATACAAGGAGTGTAAATGTTTTCAATGTTTTCTGTTCTGTTCGGATTTTCAATTTAATTATTCAGTGCAGAATATGTTGTGTTTTGCCCATCAACTAACGGATATCGGTACGGTACTCTATACAGTGACAACCGGAAACCGAAAAAGTAATCGAGACCGAGTCATTAGAAGAAGAAAGAAATTGGAAATAAAAATTGTGGGGGGGAATTGTGGTGGATCTGGAAACCCTCTCCGGTTGAACAGGTAATTTGACATTTAGTGTGAGTAGCCCTTTGTTTTGAATTTGTTTCATAATTTCAAGTTTCAAGATTTCTTTCATGGAAGTATGATACTGCAATTAATACATCCAAATACTTTATATTATCTGTGCTTACAGTTAGGTAGTGCAAAATTACTTAAACTTACAAATGGTAGAACCCCTCCTTGTTTTTAATGTGTTGGTTTTTCATTTATTTATTTTTTACAATAAATCTGGTTCCCAAATGTACATTTTAATTTTTGGAAATACCACTAGTACTGGTCACCGGCTGATGTCAAACAAAGCAAGGACCGGCACAGAAGCACCGGTAAATTTTGGTTGTGGTTGATCCGTAGAAATCGCTAAACATGTTCGGACAAGAAAAGCTATTCTGTTATCCATCAAAACTCCAGCTTACTGAAGGCACTTTAGTACACTTTTAACTAACTAAAATAAAAATCTACTTTACGTATTCCAGTGCATCAAACAGTGCTTCTTTCATATTTGAAAAAAATGTAAATTTTCTTTTTTACTGAGAAAAGAGACTCAAACAATCTGTTGAGAACAAAACCGTTCTTGTCTTTCCATCTTGCACTGTATTCATTTTTTAATTTGATACAACTTACAACCAACAAGTTTTCCCGCGTCACAGCTACGGAATAGGTTTTGGTATCTATTATTTCTAAACAAGTTCAGTTTTGCGATATTATCATTCAGACTATATACGGTTTTGTAAAGTAAAGCAGATGAAACCAATATCGGCACAAACAGATACTGTACAATACCAAACTACTGTAAAATTGTGCAACCTTAGGAACAACAAGTAAACCAAAAAGTAAAATCAAAATTATTATTATTGTTATTTTCAACAATCATGATATATAATGATAGCTAATATTCTCTGTACCCTTAAACCCCCGACATGTAGTCTCATTTCATTTCTCACTATCACCATGATTTTCATATTGCCAGTTTCTTGGGATCCCTCTAATCTCCCCCCCCCCCCCCACAAAAAAATTTAATCCAGTTTTTTACGACTTCCAAGTTGTGTGGAGACTGTAGACCTAGAAAATTTTCTCTTGGCAGCAGTAATTACTTTACTAGTTTATTGGCTTACAAACGGAGGAAAATACGCTTTATAAGAAAATACAAAAAATTACGAAAATACGAAAAATAGTTTATTGGCTAAAAAGCAAAGCACAGAATTAAACTGTAAATGTATGCCAAAAATATTACTCGCTTGTAACAGTGTTTCTTAGTAATTACTTACTTGTTGACAAGTCTGTACGTAACAGCACGGTTTCTATGCTTTACTTGTGGTTGGCTGGCCAGTTTGAACAACAAGTCTGCTAGTGATGTGTAATCAAACTAAAAAATAAATTTGAATAGTTTCAAATTTTATGTTAGGAGAATGAAAAAAAAAAGAACAATCGAAGCTGGACAGTGATGCCACCTACCCAACCCAGCTATTTGAACCAGATGGTTCGAAGTAGAACCAGATGATTCACGACGACGAGCCTCTTGCTCGCGTTTCTGATCAGTCTTTTTCCAGGTATGCAGAATCATCATACAGTTCACAAATTTCACACCGAATTTTACGAATATCGCATTCCCAATGCTTGCAACAAGCAGGGTGTATGTCCTTGGGTGTTTTCAAACAGGTACACTTAGGGAAAGCCATGAAATACCGGTAGCCGGCAATAACAGTGGCAATAAAATGACATCTTGAAAAAATATTTAACACTAACACCACCAGTCTGAAAAGCGAAAAGTTCACCTAAATCAGTCTACTTAAATTTTCAGAAACAAAACAAAAGACACTCGGAAAAAACAACAGATGTTACATGTTGTCAAGCAAAGCAGAAGACACAGAAAATGTAAATTTGTAGTCATTCAACCAAGCTGCCACTGCCCAACATCAGAGCCCTAAGCAACGTGGTTTACAAAGTTTCTTGCATCGATTGCAAGTCTGTTTATATTGGCAAAACCAAGCGGAAACTGGAGGCGAGGCTTCTGGAGCACATTGCGGCCACCCGATGGGATTGAAACTTGATGGCAACGTCCAACATCACACGAAGACCAATCACAATATTGCTTGGAACCAAGCTTCAGTTCTCCTGTATTCCAACACCAAATAAGGAGCCCATTTACATGAGTCTTTAGCTATTAAACGTTTCTCTCGCAGTCGCGTCCCCCTTATGAACTTCACTGGTCCCACCTACGATCAGATTAAAAACATTGTTTAGGCTGAACTGACCGCCAGACTGGATAAGCGCTGGGAGCTTTCCCACTTCCAGCCAGTCCAGAATGATGCCTATAGTTCAATGGTTGCGACACGTGTGGTGGATGTCTAAATTTTCTGTGTCGTCTGCTTCGCTTGACAAATGTAACATCAGATTGTTTTTTCCGAGTGCCTTTTGTTTTGCGTCTAAAGAAGAAGACAGATGTTCTTCGAAAATGTAAGTAGACTGATTTTAGGTGAACTTTTCGCTTTTCATACTGGTGGTGTTAGTGTTAACTATTTTTTTCAAGATAGGGAAAACCGCCCGGAGGCTAGCAACGCTTCGACTTCAGCTTCCGTGGTGAAGAAGCAAAGCATACTTTAAATAATACAGCAAACAGACACACGTCTTTCCTGGACAGTGCCCAAACGGGAAGTGACGTGGCTGTGACATATTTGAATGATACAAGAAGCGACGCCAGCGCTCCTAGCGGTGGATTTGCTAAACTCAGCAGTAGGACGAAATAATAAATCAAACGGGTATTTAATTTTATATCTGGGAAATTTAAGAGCAAATCGAAACGATTTAGTGCATAATGAAGGTTAGTATTTTACAGATAGTAAGAAATTAGGTTCATCAAAAGTTTGATTAAGTTCTCAGTAACGAATGTTCATTGTTGACAAATTTTCAAACTTTTAGTGGACGTAATCTTCTCTTCTAATATGCCTCAGATCAGAACCAAAACAACGAGCCAAAACTCCTTAGAGTTTTTACGACAGTTGACAACTCAAATTTTAGCCCTACTCGCCAAAACAGCGACTACGAATAAAGTACAACATTCAAATAGCGATATCTCGAGAATTGTACAAGTTACGATTTGAGGCGTTCTGCTCTGATTAGATGGGCTACATACACAACGTGTGGCACGAATTAAATTAAAATCAAAAAAATCGTGGCTGAAAACTACAATAGGCTGATTAGCCTACATATGTAAAAGGGAAGTAAAATACAGTCAAACTTCGTTATAACAATACCTCTTACAACAATAAACCTGTTATAACAATGCTATTTTAGAGGCTCTTTTAAGCAGCAATACATGCAAAAAAGATTGTTTATAACAATATACCTGATATAACATTTTACTTTTCAAGGACCCTTGGACATCGTTATAAAGAGGTTTCACTGTACTCCTAAAAACAGGTTCACTTACACAATGTTAGGGTCAGGTAAATTATTGGGACATTAATTTTAGGGCATAAAAACAAGGGTATTTTTTCATGCACATATTAGCAGATACACGAAAGTCTACAGTATTAAACGTGTGCGTTTTTGAAGTTTTGAATCCATTTTACGATGAGTGAGTTTCATAGTATTGCCAGTAACGGTTACAAACTGTAACCCCCACCCGTGATTTCTGTCAAATTAATGCCATAAGCCCATGGAAGTTTGTTACGAGATTTAAGATACTGTAATTACCAAAAACTTCATAGAAAAAACAGCGATGTAATATAAACTAGGACTCCTTGCACTTTAGTAACATTTCATTCTTTTTTTTTTTTTATTAATTTCTTTGAGCCTTAAGTCTGCCGAAGCAACTGAATGCTTGTATGGCAGACTCCAGTACTGGGTATTCTAGCTTGGGTATTGGGTAAGAACCGTGGGATGTTGGATAGTATGATATAGGTACTACTGTTGTCCACGTCTTAAAAAATTGTGCAATTCTTGCAAAATGTAGTACTACTGTTACACACCTTTACGTATGGCATTTCCATAGCCTCACGCGTCTTGGTGTCCACTAAACGACGGTAGCTGACCCTTTCCACTTTAGCCTTCTTTTTCTTTTTTCTTTTGGTGCCAATTTCTGGCGGGTCAGCTGAGCTGCTGTCAACATCGCCGTCACAGATTGCCAACTGAAAAAAAATTTACCCTACGATTAAAACATGAGTGCTTCTAATGTAAGTAAAAAGACACAATAGGGCTTTTAAAAGTAAGAATGTTTCTTACAACATAATAATGATACTCACTGCACTATACTTAAACCAAGTCCACTGCTTCAAACTTGGGGAATCATAATTCAAAACTTAGTGTAATCAGGGATATCTCAGTATTAGCACCAAGCTAACAGCCACATTCAGCAAGCAACCATGCGGATCACTCAGTACGTGTTTGAGGCTTGTTGGGTGGAAGCGGCTCTAAAGTCAGCTCAACAAACCTCCAAATAAGGAATCTCTTCCTATAGTGACTAATGTTTAACTACGTATAACCCATACCGCACTACTTAAAAATAAACAGATTGTGTAAACAAGCGCTGGTATAACTGACACCCATGTATTACCACGGGTAATGTATAACCTTTCACAAAATTCGAACCAAATCTTTGGTAAATAAAACCAGCCTTCCAAAATAATTATTACGTTGTAATCCAGGGCAAAACAAAAGCTACTTTGTCTCTTTGAACTGCATATCTGTACATCAAGCATTAAATTTAGCAGGTTGAAAGACTGGTAAATAACCAGCAGCACGCGCCTGTTTGTCATTTAAAGTGTCATTACTAAACATGTGCTCTAACACAGCTTATTGGCTGGGCGCTCCAAGAACAGCATTCTGACCACAGTGACGAGTAAGCGATCAACAACACAACATAACAAATCAACACAGAATTCTATTCATTACAAGTTTATAATGAATTTGTTATATGCGCATGTTAACAACTAAAATCGTGACGCAAGAGCTGCAAGTTTTCAGAATTATGACATGAGTGGAGAAAGTAAATACTAAACAGTAAAATAACTTATGTGACCCTGAAGCAGGGGTCGAAATATTCGGATGCAGGGGGACAAATTCCACTCCAAAATCGCATTTTTGCACTACAGAAGCAACTCTTGGGAGTGCAAAATTGCACACCAAAGTTGAATTTTCCTTAACTTTTGAACTGCACAAGCTACAGACTTGCGGCTTGTGGCATTTTAAACAGCTTGGAATCAGATTTCCTGTGGCACCATTGGTTTCAAAGAAGTTAAACTCCATTTTGTACTACTTTTGATTAAACTATGTGTATAGGTTTTTCAGTTGAATAGCGAAATTAAGTCAGTTTTAAGCAAAATGCAGGAAAACAGTACATATTATTGAGATGCTGAATGTTAGAATTTTTGATGGCTATAAAATAGGAGACCACAGTGTTGGTTAATGTTTACATTTTGATTTTGCACTCCAAAGACTTTTTTTGCACCCCAGTAACACACATGGGGGTGCAAATTTGCACCCGGATTAAAATTTGGAAATTCGACCCTGCTGAAGAGAGCACTTTTTCAATACTGTGAAGGTCTATTAATAAAAAAAAAA
>JAHWFP010068352.1:0-51280 GCA_023313725.1 Lithobius niger | reverse complement strand
AAAAAAAAAATTACGTTGTTACAGAACACTGTATCGGCAACGAAATTACCAATTCATTCTACAAACTTTTCCCACGGAACACTACAAAAATGCACATTTTGCAGTGTTTATACACATTACCTCTCGCATTTCAATCAAAAAGCACAATATCAATGAATAAATGGAGATTTTTACATTGAAAGTCGATAATACAATCATGAACGACTAGTTCGTTTCGCACTTCACTTATTTTCAAAAAGTTTAGATATTCGAAACACACAACATCCGGCAAATTTTCAACAGTTTTTTTAGTCAGTAGGTGGACTTCCTGCGACTCATCTGTCTTCTTCAGGCTCAGTTCGATCTTCGTTCACTAACACATGATCGTCTGCTGTTTTGAAAAGGGGCGCTCACCGTAGCCCTCTGTAATGATGTTGCCATTCATCCAGTCGTGTCCACAGCCTCTCACTAAAATGCTGGTTGAGCAAATTACTGATGCTTGGATGCGTAACCCCTTGCAAGTTCAGCAGTTTTGCGTCTTTCATAAAGTGCTGTTGGATAGCTAGGGACTCAATCCTCGCAAATGAAAGTTGCTCCTAATGTTAAACACTCCAGTTTTAAACACTAGAAGCGACTTGCATTTGTGAGGACTCACAGTTCGTAACTATCCAAGAGCACTCTAGGAAAGATGCAAAACTTATGAACTTGCAAGAGCCTTTGTATCCAAGTATCAGTAATTTGGCTAACCAGCATTTTAGAGAGAGGCTATGGATGTAATCGGAAGAACGGCAATATCATGACAGAGGGCTACGGCGAGCATCACTTTGACTATGATGTGGTAGTAAACGGAGATCGACCTGAACCTCCGAAACGTAAAACACCTGTGCAAGTAGAGTTCTGCAAAAACCTCCGCAAGAACGGTGGACACAGACAAATCGCTGTAAGATATTTTCATAGTTTCGAGACAAAATGTTGTGTCCCATCACAGACAAGATCTCGCAAATTAGAAAACAGATCATAAGATGACTTATTACACACAGAATAAAGGGAACCGAATCTGCGTACCAGAAGAATAGAACATAATTGAATTACGTAATATAAAATTTGTGAAGAACACCAACAATTTAAAGAGTAATAGCGTGAATATAGAATTCTTGATATATACTCAAGACTCATCACCGTGCTCAAATTTTGACAATAGTGGGGGTCACGGAAAGATACAGTAAAAGCCACAGACAGTGTACCCACTACCAAGAATTTATTCATTCCACTACATACGGAGAAATAAAAAAATAAAAAAAGACTTACTTGTGAATGGTGATAAACCGGTAAACCAAGAACAAGTTAATGATACACCTGAGCCAGCAGATGTTCAAGATAGATACAATTGGTTTCATGACAAACATAGACCTTTACATTAGGGGTGGCTCACCAGCATGGCAAGGTGTTACTCCAGATATGGAGCCAGTACCACATCTAGTGACTATGCATCAATCAAGACAATCAGGTAAGACTACGATGATCAAGTAGGCCTACCACAAATGTAGCAGACACCCAAAGACAAGTGGAAGAAGCACCAGCTACTGTCGCAGAATATGAAAGTTTCAGGAGACTGTTAGAGAAGGGCAAGGTGCAGCTGGAAGTGAGAAGTAGAAATCAAAACCTATGAACCAACTACGGACCAAGATTGCAGCTACCATACCAAATGTTGTAAATGTAACTGGACCAAACAGACCTAGAATATATACGAACGCATTAATGGCCCAATGAAGAACGGCTACCCTAGAAAACAGAATATTTTGGAGAAGATCTAAAATTGCTATCCCAAAGTGAAGTGACACAAGGGTCGACGATTTCTAACAAGCAATTGAAGAAGAAAACTTATGAGAAGAGGAAACGCTACGGTATCACAAGAAAGGAAGAAGAGGTTCCTTCCTGTGTTTACTGGACATGAGAAGCGTGCCACGAGTGGGGAAATATGTTGCAAGTGTCTTAGCGTGACCCAGTTACAACGAATGTAGCATCCAGTTGTCTCGTGGCATAGATCTCGTGCACGTGTTGTGAAGAAATCTCTTCACAAGTGACAAAATGGACGATGACAAGTGAGAGTCAATCGTGGGACAATTTAGAAAGGGATAAAGATATCCTTGAAAATACAAGCCATAAAGTTGCATTAGCAGTATTCATGAGACGGGATCCGTTAATCAAGTGAATGTGATGGCGCAAACTCCTGCTACTAAGCTGAAGTAATGCCTGGATCCGTCAAGGTCAACATCATCATCGAGAAAGTCGATGCCGCTACTAAACAAGGTAAGGAACACATGGGAACATTGAATTACCTTGTTGAAATATTTATTCAGTGTACTAAATAACGTGTATTTATCTCATCAGCTACAACTGTGTATTAACTCTGGCACTCTGCTAAGCTATTCAAGTCTATATGTTTATGACTGATGAAGGACAACTTCGCTTACTATAACCCAACAAGAAAGCACTATGCAGTGCCATGGACGTGTACTACAGAAGATTCTAATTGGCTTCAATTGGTTTGGAGACAAAGGATGCTGACCACTGGGTTGTTCTTGCTTGCTTTGCCCTACGAACGGTCGCGGTGTACCTATGAACTTAAATTTGGGGACAACGCAGAAAAAGAAGTTAAGCCTTTCACCTCCGATGACCTGCTAAACTCCTGTAATTAAGCTACATTAGTAACAAGTAAATCGCTACCAAACTAATTATGTGGGTAAATGTTTACAAAAGGTTTTCAAGTTTTAAATATTTAACTTTTTACTTGAATGTGCAACTGACATTTAATTCTTTTGAAGAGCTACCGACTTTTAATCCATGCCCCTAGATAACTTTATCAACAATTAGTATAAAGTACCGTACTTTAAAGTGAAAATCTGTAAAAAAAAAAAAAGTTGGCAAAATTATCACATATTGATCAGAATTGAGTGTTTCAGTATGGATTCCAGCCAAGAACTCAATTCCAGTAAAAATTATGTACTTAATCTCGAACTTTTTTGAGTACCGCAGTGGCCCATCTCTACCCATAGAACTAGGTCTTAGTACTATTTTGTTGGTGCGGCAAACAAGGAACTTGCTAAGTAAAGTTTTCTCCATGCAACAGTCACCATTAAAATCGTCCTACAGCAGTTACTGTACATCTGATTACATGGACAGTTTGAAGTCTGTTAAAAGGGTGCAAAGATCATCCACTTCTTCCCCAAATTCCACCAACTGTACTTCCAATTCACTCACTTTGCCATTCCTATTTTTTTTTTTACATCATTGGATTGAGAAGTAATCAGTTTAAGCCTAAGTGGCTTGTTAAAAACAGGGTGAATCATAGATTAAATTTCTAAAATAAAATAACGCCTCACCTTACTGTCGTCAGTTTGTTCGTTTTCTTCTTCCCCTGAAGATTCGTTATCAACTACAACATCGCTGCAATCACTGTTTTCTGCCTCACCCTGGTTTTCAACTTCATCGTCATTGCTGTTATCATCACCACCATCCTCATCCGCTTCCTCATCCAATTCAAGGTCTGATATTCTCATGGCAAATTCAAACACTCTGCTAACAATGTTCTGCAGCAGTGTCGGACTTCACAGAAAAGAAAAAGAGTTTATTTAAGATACATTCTTTTAGTTTTGTTTAACATAACAGTCTTTTTATCTACTTAATATTCCCTGATGACATTTATTACAAATTGGATTTAACTATTATAAAAATAGGATAAACTACTACCCAACTTTGCAATTTTACGCGGTTATGTATGCTGTGGCCAATTTTGATGGGCCACAAACTCAAATATTTCCGGGCATTTGTCAGTTCGGGGAAAAAAAACCGCAGGACAGTGCAACCTCTTTATAAAGATAGTCCATGGGAGTTTGGAAACAGAACATTATATCAAATACGAAAATTGAAGGCTTTTCAAGGTTGTAGGCCAAAATTCAAACCGTTTTAAGGGTTTTCCAGGCTTGTGCGAACTTTTTTTTCCGGACATATTTCCTACCAACTATCGCTCACTTGCACACTGTAGATCGTTCAAATACTTGCAAATTTTCGATTGCCTCCAGCAATCTTCATCAGGTGATCTGACGGTTATTTCTTTCCTTGTTTACATGAAAGTAAAACAATCTGACAGAGGAGTGGAACGAAAACATGTAAACAAGGAAAGAAGTTACCCTCAGATCGCCTGATGAAGATTGCTAGAGGCAATCGAAAATTTGCAAGTATTTGAACAATCTACAGTGTGAAAGTGAGCGATAGTTGGTCAGAAATATGTCCGGAAAATTTGATAGTTCGTTTCACAGTATTCGTTTAACTTGTGCGAACCCCGATCAAAACAATTCCTACCAGTGGTCTTAGTTAGAGCTTGCATATGCCAAAATATGGTTTCAAGCACTGCTACAAACCCACATTTTACAAAATACAGACGTAAGAATCAAGTGATTTAACAGAGAAGCACTTACTCTTTTGTCTCTACCAGCAGGTAACAGTACGGCTCCAATAATAAGTTAGCCAATTCTGGAGTCACCTGAAAGTTAAAAATACGGACGTCACTGAAATAATAATGAAGAAAATGACAAAAAGAAATAAGATACTTCTGAAATTCCTAAATCCAGAAATTTGCATAAAATTGCACTAGACTCTGAACTGTATTTGTATTAGTCTCGTCGGAGCATAAAGGCGTGAACACGGGGGATTGCCCCTACCCAGCAGAGCATCCAGAAGTATGTATAACACACAGCACGTGTCACAACAATGCTGCTCTTCCTCACTTTGCAGTCTGGGTACGAACCGCCAAATGGTTAGCGCCATTTTATTAACAATGTGGTGTTACTGTGCTCGCCTGTATTCATCAGGTCTTTTCACTTCATTTTTAAAATCCGGGTTTCCTAGCCTACATCATGTCGTGGGAAATTTGAATACGGTACAGCTGTACTGATACCACATGATATCTGTCATACCAAGACTGATTTTATTTAAGACTAAACTTCGTAATGCACTGACTGTTATTTCCGAAGTTGTGGCAGTCTGAAGGCAGGGAACATAAAGTTCTCGAAGATATCAAGTTCATTCAGGATGAGAGTTTGTGTTGCACTTCAATTTCCAGCACTGTGGCAAGCAGCAGGCAGGAAACTTGGTACTTCTCTATCATCAAGGTTCAAGTGTGGTATCTCCAAAGGTGTCGCTAACAAATTCCGATTCCGATACATTGAATATCTGTAGATTTACCGGAATAGTATCTGCAACAGTACAGCATAAGAATACGGTGGTGAGGCTACACAAACAGCCACATTCTAATCTTCCACAACATGATGTAGGAAATCCGGACTTTCAAAACCAAGTGAAAAGAGCATAACGATTGTAGATGACTTCCAACTTTCAAAGTAAAATTCAACACTGGTTTTCCCTGGGCTTATGCAGTTAATTTAGCTAAAATTGTGGGGTGGGCATTAAAATAAGCATAATCTATGTTCTGAACTTACTTCTGTCCAGGGAGAGAGTTTTCCGACCCCAGAAAAGTCGGCGATAATGCAATCGTTCACGTATGTGGTCTGGATATCTAGCACGACCGCAATGCCTTCGTTCTCATTTATTCAAAAATTTAAGTTATTGTATGGTTAAATTAATGGTTTTATTTTACTGCCATCACTACTCTTAAGCCGGCACAGCAGGATGCTTACAAATTGGCTCACAAATAAGATTAGAAAATGGGTTATCTTTATTTAACACCCACCCCGATTTTTGTCATATTGACTGCATAAGTCCAGTGCATTTAATAAGATATTTACGATACAAATTTGAAGAGGGAAAAAAACTTCAGGGGTTAACAAGGAAAGCCAATTTTTTTTTATATATATTGAATGAAGAGTGATGCCTATAATTTTTTTTTACCTGGATATATTACGGTTACCCTTGCTTAATGATCAAAATTTCCTTCAACGAATGCTACTCACATCATCCGCTGGCACACGGGCCAATTCTTCCACAAAGATGTCCGCCATGTGAAGCTGCAATCCTAGAGGCACGGAAATGGCAGTCTGGTTACTAGTCAGTGGTGTTTTTCGCAGGATATCACTAAACCTTTCTATGTGTCCTTTTTGCCACTGGGTTTTTCGCAAGTACTCCAAACACTGTTTAACAAATGTTCTTATCATCTGAAACATAACAATCGTGCAAACAATAACTTTCTGCTAATTATTCGTCTACCAATGCTGTATCAAGTATTCTTGTGGGAGAGATAGTTTGTTGGGAGGTGCATAAAAGCAAGACCAACAGCAAGACCTCTCTTCATAATGTTGCAGCAACGTTTGCGCAGTTGCAAAGATTGATATTTGCACTGCTCATCATTGTTGCAGCAGAAGAAATCAATTTCCATCATTTAGTGATTTAATTTTTTTTGGTTACACATTCAGGCGAATATCAAGCTGTATCCTAGTGAAATGTATGTGCATTAGTACAACCTTAGAACATTTATACATTTTTTGTTTGTTTTATGCTGGAGACACGGGTTTGAGATGGGGGGGGGCTAAAGAACACTAGAGAGGGGAGACTTGCACGGTGTTCTGTGAACACAATTACCAGTTATATAATGAAAATAAAAGGTGCACTACAGGATTTCCCTTGACAACATGTCATTCACTTAAAAACATTTAACTTTCCATAATTCAATTGTCAACATATAACGTCTATAGCCTACTAATTATTTGTATTAGTTCAAAACCTTTGTCATTTCTAAAACATGCTTTATGGCTGGTTATTGACCAAACGAATGAAGTGAGCGCAATCCGTTTTTGGTTTGATCCTTCATCAGTTTGCTATCATTATTATGTTCAGCAATTACAAGCCAGCACATCTAGTAACAAAACTTGGTACTGTATAAATTTTATTTAAACTAAGCTCGAAATTTATACTTGATTTTCTGGGAGGGTAGGGTTATTAATTTTTTTTTAAGGCGGCATTCAAGTACTGTATTACGACATCAAGAAGGGGGGAAGGGGTTTGCCTACTGGTGAGGATTGCTGACGAGGGGGGTGGCCAGTTGATGACGTACGCACCGCTACCCCAGGAAAACCTATTTTTAAAGGATGGAAATACACTATCCCCCCCAAAAAAAGGTCTTCAGAAAACTGTGGATTTGCAGGAAAAACACCCCTTCTTGGGGGCGGGAGGAGTTAGAAATGATGTAATACTGAAGGAGGGTTGAGCAGTTGATGACAATGGAGGGAGGGATGGTTGGGAATGGCAAATTTCTTGATGACGTAATGCTAGAATGGCCCCTAATGGGAAGGGGGAGCACACAGATCAGATACCAAGGGCTTCCTAACATTTTATTACAGTAAGGACCTTTGCTGAACATAATACTGGCAAAAGAGCAAATCAAATAAGTAATCTTTGAGTGGTTTATTGTTTAATTATTTTAATCATAGTAAATGCACATGTATCTTGTTGGGGTAAAGCAAAAATAAATGTTAAGCCAAATTGAAGAGGACATTACAATTCGCGAGCTTTCTGCGTGTCATTGACAGAGACGCTTCGCTTATGTTTAAAAAACGATGAAGGTGATGATACTCATAATAGCCTTAAGCTATTTTGATTTTAATAACCTTCATAATCACCTCTCCACTGTGTACCAAATAAAAAAAAAATTAGAAAGCAATAAAACGTGCTTACCATCATAAATTTGTCCATGCGCCACCGGTCAATACCGTACCATTCCCGTGCCATTGTGATGAAGAATGTGTCGATAAAAAGGAATGCCGATTCCTCACTCTGGAAACTGAACAGAAGTTGGCAGATAGAAACTGACAATTCCTCCTGAAAATAACAAACAAGATTAACTCTAATAACCTAATGACTTGAGGTTACAGATGTAAAACAATTCCAGGGGTCGCAGCAATAAATCACAAAAATTAAGAACAAAAGTAGGAACTGCTGCCAAAAAAAAGTAGGAAAAAGGAAAAGTTGCTACAAACAGTAGGAAAAAAACTGGAACTTTGAGGCAATGAAATCAGACTACGGAAGGATATAAATTTTAACTTGTTACTTGGTATTTTTCCTAACCTATTTTCAAACACTTATTTTTTTAAGGGCTTTTTATTATTTAAAATTGGCCTAAACGCTTCATCAAACAAACTCCAATCCCGCTTACTTTTTTACAGATACAGTGAAACCCCGATTTTTCGAACACCAATTAACTGAACAGACCTTAAGAAAACACAGAGAAAAAAAAACACAGACAAAATATTTTGAATTAATCCGTCTTTCGGCGAAAACAAGAGGAAGAAGGTTGTCTTATGTCTTGCAGGAGAGGTCGATGGGTTGACAACAACATTGGGGTGTGCAGCAGGAGAGCTAGGGTGCGAGGACAAATGTCTGGAAGATTTTCCTTCAGTCGGTTTAGACATGGCAGGAAAGTCAGGGTCTTTCGGCGAAATATGTCGATTGAACAAGGCACTCACGGTGAAAGTCAACTTCGGGTGAGGAGCCGAAAGTGGTCTTGCAGGAGGGAAAGAACGAGGTGACTGTCTCGAGCGGGAGGCTTAAGGAAAGAAATGGTGGGCTCCCTCGCCTGAAAGCTTTTATAGGAGGGTCTGCGCGTGGCGCATGACATCAACCAGCCACGAAAGAGAGAAGAGCCCCGTGAGGTCACGACGAGGACGATCGATGGCGCAGCATTGGTGAACGGTAATCGGCAAGCTGAGCATTGATCGAAGGTGAGGTGGCCCGGAGACTGTGTGAACCGACAACGATTGAGTCGTTTGCCGAAAGACCAGGGAAAAATCGGGTTGGAGAGTAGGTGGAGCATAATGATGAGTGCATTCCTATGGACAGAGTGGAGAAGGGACACAGTTCCAGCAGGAGTGCTTTCGGGGAAACCATCAGGAGGAACGTCAAGAAGTAGAGGAGCCATGAACATGCAGTCAGGCGGCAAGAAGGCACAGAGCCAAACGGGTGAAGGAATACCTAGTATGAGAAGAAGGTAACCAAACAACGGTGTGAAGAGGCCAGCTTTCGGTCAAAAGCAGAAACAAGGATGGGAAGAAGCGGAGCAACTTGACGAGAAGAGGACTGGCGGAAAAAAGATGGTTGGCTAATGCCGCTACACCATTTTAGGAGAGTCTGTGCCTGCACATGCGCAGACAGGTTGCGATGCTGGATGTTTCCTAACAGTTTAAATCCTCTAGGAAAGAAAGCATTCAAGGAAAGGAATGCAAATTTACAGGTGGTGTATATTTCTGAAATAAGACATTTTTAAAAGTTGGGTTGAAAATTACATAGTACAGCAGCTAATCGATAGCCAAGCACATGGACAAGCTATTTTTCTGTCACGCAAGCGGGCGGCGATAAGACATCTAGCCGCTGACGCCACCATGTGACAGTCAAGCTCTCAAGAAAACAAAGAGAGCAACGGAAATAAACGTGAAAATACATCACGTAACTCATTACTTTAAAAATAAATTATTTTAATGAAGGCGTTTTATGAAGTTTTTCATTTATATTTTAATTAAAAACTATTCAATTAAACAACACTTTAGGGAACGTAGGATTAAAAAAAAAAAAATAGGAAAAGTAGGAATGCTGCAACCCTGCAATTCCCGATTTTAATGAAGATGTCAATATTTACTCTTATATGCTATGTTTTGTGTGAGACATAGTTTATTGGCAAATGCAAGTGAGACAGCAAGAGCAATAGCAAGACCTCTCACCATAATCTTGCAGCTATTGTTAAAACAGTTACAATAAATAGATTGCACTGCTGATTCAAGCTGCGTTTAAGGCAACTGTCGTAAATATAACCACTCAACATGCGAACTGCGACCCCCCAACCCCGTCCCCCACTTAATAAAAATTTTTTTCAATTGTTTTTCAGCAAATATATATCGTTTCCCTGGTAGTAAAAGAATTGTGCCCAAAATTAAAACTTATATTTTTGCCAAATTTTGACACTGCAACAGCTACTAAAAAAGCACAAGGGCTTTTCAACCATAACATGTAGCCTACTTTTTAAGCCTCCAGCTAGAAACATCGACAAAATTCAAATTAACAACTCACAACTTAAAATTTGTAATACAACGACAAAGGGTGGAGCAGCAATACTAGTCGTACAGTACGTATAGCAAAATACAACAAACAGCAAGGAACTTTAAGGTTTGTGGGAAGGTCTCGTGATTTTTACAAGAAAAGAAAGGAGGAATAACCTAAAAAACAAGTGATTCAGCATTTTAAGGTAATTTTAAATACCAAAAAAATTGGTCGACTCAGCATTTCTACTTTGGTTCAAGTTCATGACTTTTACTCACAGTTCGATCACGCAAAATCAAAAGTCAAAGATCTTCAAAGGTTTTCCCCTCGAACCTTGCGAATTTTCGACAACCTTTACTGGTTGTCTTCGTCAGGCAGTTAAGCCACCGGCACCCACACTCACAATCCTTCCAAACCCAAGGAGCTTCCAAACTTCCGAACTGTGAGTGTAAGTCATTTCAAGGTAAGTTTGGACTGTATAAAAACGGATTTCATTAAAGTTTCAACACTCAATCTCATAAATTACGGAAACATAATCTTGCCACAAATTAAACTATCTTGTAGACTATCGAAAATTTGCGGAAAGATTGTGTTTCCGGAAGTTAAGAGCCTGAGTGTTGAAATTTTTCTTAATCCATTTTTAACCGAGTTGAAGATGAACTCTCGTGGAAAGTTGGAGTTTATAAGACCATCAATAGCACCAAGGTATCACATGACCAGCAACCAACACCCTCAAAGCTCCTAGTCACATGATGGTACCGACAATTATTTCTACCACAATAATCTTGTTTTTGTTTTTAATTCTTTATTAAGCCACACAAAGAAAAATTCTATACGATTCTCGGGAGAGTGCGGGAGCATAAAAATTTGCACGAGTCAAAGTTTTATTTTCCTGGAACATGCTATTGCAAAATACTGTTTTTCCGTAACTTCGCCAACATTGACCAATTTTGACTTTGACAATTAACTAAACAATTAGGTAATTTAAATTTTTATCTTCATAAGCTTTCGAATGCTGATATTTTTAAGTCGACAGCTTAAATCGTCCTCGACTTAATAGTTTTAGGGTTCGAAAATTTTTCCTAAAACTGCAAATTCCTCTTTTGAATTCTATATCGGATCTGTTTTTGCTTTTAAAAGAGGGTTAGATTGATTTTCTGGTACAAAGGTTGTGTATTTCTACGATTAGAATAACTAGACACACCAATTTTTCTTTTGGCACCACTGAATATTTTTTTTTACAATTTTTTTCAAATACTGTATACTGTGTAAACTGTACATAATTTGCTTTTACGCATGTTTTGATGTATAGGTTACTGTACTTTAAAGTTCGTATATTTTTATTGTGTTTTACAGTTTAAATGCTGTCCATTACAGGACACAGCTATTGTTTTTCCACTGACAGCTATTGTTTTGTAAATAAATAAAGGCAGTCAGCAGGGTATGCCGTCATGCAATTTCTCAACTCATACTTTTGTTGTGAGCAGTTTTGCAATTTTACATAAAAAAAAAAATTAAAACGGACGTGAAATAAAAGGCTTGGTTGCAGCCTGACCTGTTTGAAAATGACTTGGCCAGTGCCGAAAACCAAGGTATTTTCTAAGCATGGTCTTAGTGTGTTTTTTCTTTATGTACGGTAAGTGCCGTGTTGACAAAATGTTCCCCCGAAGACTTAATACGACAGGCTTCACTGACCTGAACCAGCGGTTTATCCGACATCCACATACAATAGAAAAGTCCTTTCCATACTTTAAGGAGATCATCTTCGGTGAAATCTGCAGAAATAAATCACAAATCAGTTATAAGACGAGGGTCTCTTTATTTTCTCGACCAATACCTATCTACTGCGAAATGAAGTACCGTAAATTGCCCACCCCCTAAAATGCTGTAGAGTCAAAATCATGAAATTGCCCACCCCTCAAATTGCCGTTTTTTCTACGAAAAATTACCTAAAAGTTATATGATGTGAATAAAGGCCGTACTGCTTGCTATGTTTACTGGCCCCTTCTCACTCCCTGTAGTTAGGTAGATATGTGCAGTAAAAGGGAAGAATCGTGCCTTTTGTCATAAAAGCATGAAACTTGGTAGGATGTCACTGTATATTGTAAATTGCAGATTTAGAGGTGGGGCCACCAAAAATTTCAAAAATTCCACCCTTGGGAACTGTTTTATGGAAAAGCAGTGCTAAAAATTATAAAATAATAGTAAAATCTTAATTATAGTGTAACAAATATAATTTTTTTATAGGGCTTCTCACTATTTATTTCCTTGCTTTCTGGGCTACAGTTAAAGTATAGAACTTACAATGGTGATAAAAAAAATACACAACTTAGTTAAGCCACTGAAAAATGCTCAGTAGACTGTGAGTCTGACTTGACAATAAGTTAGATAATATGTGCGCTGTGTCGAAAAGAAACTGATGAATCCCTGAAGTGCCCTGCAGATTCCTGCCATACAGATGTTAGTCCTGGGTGAGGAGGTAATACTTTGGCTGATAACATAATTCATTTTCACGAATTAAGAGCTATACGCTCATGAATATAGATATAAGATGGCGCGATGACAGAGATGGTGTTTCTGAGACTGCGGGAACATGGAGCCAAGTGTCACAAGTCATGTTGCATTAAGTTCAGTTAAACGAGCTAAGAAGAAGAAAGCTAGTTGGTGAGGAACAAGTTGGTGAGGAAAGTACCTCAAAGAGTACACTCGCTTAAGCAATACTCATGAAGTATCAGGGGAAATAGATGTCTTCTCCTCAGTCAATCAACTTCAGAGAGACTTCATGACGCTTTAACCTTCCACTTTGATGCCCGTGTTTGTAAATGTGCCATGGAGCTTTAAGACGAGAGACTACTTGCAAAACTAAGTACAGAGGATCTGGTTGCATAGGACACGAAGTACCATGCACGTTGTTTGGCTGCTTTATACAACATATAGGCTGATTCAGGTAGCTGTACGGACACCATAAATCATGATTTTGGTGTCCTTGCAGAACTACTGTCGAACCTTGAGGAGGCAAGAACAGACACTGAAGTTACTCCAGTCTTTAAACAAACAGATCTCTCAAAACTGTGTTCAGATCACCTTAAACAGCTAGATATTCAGCACCACGTTCATAGTACAATCTTTAAAACAGGAATACTGGCAAATTTTGAGAACTTGAAAGCAACCGAACAAGGTCGTGATGTGATCTTAGCACTTGATTTGGTTATAGGATATGCTATGAAAAGGTTGTGTGAAGAGGATCGTGATGATGAAGCTATTGTAATGCAGCCAAATTAATCAGGAGGGATATGTTTCAAGTAGAACCAAAAACGAATGTATAACGTCAAAGAAGATAGTCAAGTCAAAGCCCTCCCTCAGTTCCTTTTTTTCATTAGTAGCTCTGATTCTTGAAGGGCCAGACAGGTTCAAGCTTTAGTCAAGGCTGAGGTTATGTCTGCAAGAACTGCGAATCATTCTTAAAATTATTGCATCTCACGTAACCAGAAGAAGACATGCCCATCATACCCAACTACTTAGAACTTATTGGCTCTGGTGAAAACGTGGAAGACTTTGACAGCTGGTGCACTCAAAGATGCAGGGACTCTCCTCTGTTTCAGTTACTGGTAAAGCTCTGATACGTTGGAACTCATCCTTCTAATGTACGTTAGGTTACTATGGGAAGGAAATTGCAATCTTTACATAGAGAGTTTGACAAAACTAACCCCATGTTTCTTGTGTTTAACCATACCAACTACGCAAAATGGGCTCCACTGCATATCCGAGACTTGGTCAGTCTTGAGAAAACACCAAGATACAGCAGCAGCATTAGAAAATGGTTATTTCGTAGTATGTAAGAGCAGGAGAGCATTATCATCAATGGCTATTGATCAGGAACGTCGGCAGAATAGTGCTGTTGTTAAAGAGGATGGAGGAGCAGTTGAATTGACCCAGGACCCAGAAGCCCACGAAAAATGGATGGTGGCTGGACCTGAAACTGCCAGATTAATTGTCGAATTCAGTTCTAATTGGCAAAGCGAAGGGTAGATAGGGACCTTGACACACATCATCATGAAAACTCAATAAGCGTAAAGTCAGTCTTTGCAATTCAGGTGAAATCACTAACCCGTGTGACTGAAAAAATGGGCAGCCCATTCCTTGATGAATCATCACATCAATCAATACACCACATGTTGTTGACTCAACTGCTGTGGCTTCAATACTCAATACTGAAGATAAAGGAAACAGACAGTAAAAATAGTTTGTGAAGGAATGACTGCTGTAACAAAAAAAAGCCTTTAATACACCCCCGTAACCGAGAATGAATTCCATCCATTTCAACCATTCCTTTCCAAGGCATCAACAACAAAACTAGGAGTCTCGTCTTTGCAAAAGGACTGCAGTTTTTTTTCCAGACTATACATAGCTTGCCAGACACGTGGTGGTGATCTAGAAACGTTTTTCAAGCATAAAAATCCATTATCACCTTCTTCCATATCACAATGCAACAGATTACAAACTGAACAGAAATCCGACCTAGCTGTTGCTCTACCTAGAAAGCTGTCTTGGTATTCACCCTGAAACACCATAAACCGTTGCAGTTATACTGGATGGTGTATGTAACATAAAAAAAACTGAAACAAACTACATTTAAGACCTTCAACGACACAGTGGGCACAGTTTCTTCATGGTGACGAAAATAAAACTTAGTTATTTAGTTTTCACGCAAAGCATTCACTTGTCTTGCCATGTTTGGAAAGCAGGTAGTAGTACTTTTGGGAAAGATGTTTTGCCCTGCCCGGCAATGGATAGTAACAATATGGCTCCTTATGACCACGAGGAAGCGGATACCCACATATTGCTCCACACAGCTGATACCGTGCAAAAAAAGCATTAAAATGATACTAGTGCGTACAGTTAATACGGATGTACTTGTACTGACCAATGCATCACTGCCTAAGCTAGGCGATGTACAGGTTGCATTCGGTACATGCCAAAAGTATCGCTACATTCCTGCGTATAAAATTGCTGTATTACTTGGTGTTGAAAAGTCTTGAGATATACCGATGTTCCACGCATTCACAGGATGTGATGCTACTTCATCATTTGCAACAGGGGGGAAATGTTCATGTTGGATGCAACTAAGACGTTCCTTGAACTTTCTGCAGAACCTTCGGATATCTTAGACGAGTGCATTCCAAGTAATGATAACCATATTGCTGTATGACAGGACCAGCATTCAGGAAGATATTGATCAGGCATGTCGAACGCTTGTTTTGTAAAGAATAGACGCAGTATTAATGCTACTCCACCAACTAAGGCCGCCTTAGTGGAACACGCAAGAATGGAAGTGTACCAAGGAGGATATGTATGGGAAAGCATTTAAAGAGAATAAAGCCATTTGAGCTAATTGAGATATAGAGAAGAGACACTGATTGCAGTATAAAACCTCCCTTCGCCTGGTGACTGGAATTGGACATACTCTGATGAATGGAAGCCGTTTTGGACAACACTGCCAGAAGCAGGAAGGTCATTGCATGAACTACTTACTACACAGTGGATTAAAAAAGGGCTGCATGATGTCAAGATGCAAATGTTTAAGGGTAGCCTTAAAATGCACAGCTTTGTGTCATTGTGACTGTAACTGTGAAGTAGAAACCAGTGTTCAGCATTGCTTATTACTTACAGAAGTAATTTATTCGAAATCGCTCTTGCATAAAATATAATATGTATGTAATAAATCATCAGATTGGTCCTTTGTGACATTTACTTTGAAATGTGTGAACCATTAGAAGTGAAATTAAGGGTCATATGCTATGTGCCTAACTTTTACCTCTCTTTTTTGGTGTGGCTGCTGCAATTTAAGTCCACCATTTTGAAAAATGGCATCACAGCTACCCTGAACCCCATTTCCGGTGGCCCCATCCCTAGGTTTTATTAATAGATTACAAGGAGGTTTTCTGCCAATTTTCATGCTTTTATGACAAAAGGCACGATTTTTTCACCTATCCCCCTAACTACTGTAGTAATAGTGGACTCTTCCTTTAGCTCCTAAAGACTCCTTTCTTCACAGCAAGTAAAAGGATGTAAAAATTGGTCTGTCAGAGATAATTCAAAAACTTCAAATTTTCTGTAATAGATGTCCAGAAGGGTTAGAAAATTGATAATGCTTGATTTAAAGCCTACACCCCCTATTTTTGCCAAATTAACTGCATAAGCCCATGGCGTTTAATCCACGATTTACTGTATTTGCTCTACTAACTTTTGGATAATAGTTTCAGATAGGTGTACCGCATTTTCGCGATTGATCTCAAGCCCTCGAATAAGCACCGGGGTTTAGCTCAGGAGAAAAAAAACATCTAAACTTGAATGAACACCAATAAGGCTGCACCGGACACAGATTTTTCAAACGAACCAAACTAAACACACATTCCGATCCGAACTGAACAAAAATTTACCATACCAACCACCTTTACAAATAAAATTTAAAACAACTAAGTTCACAAAGACTTATATCAAACGACAAGTTCCTTATTATCTTAACAAATGCAGGTATGCTCACATGGACTTGTAAATGCTCAGTTGTGGAAACTCGCTTTGATCACAAAGAAATCTCCTGAGTCTTTACATATTCTGACATAACTTCAGAACGATTAGGGCTAGGAACTTTTGGTTCTGACCAAATAAAAGTGAAAATACGTTCAGTTTGGTATTTTCGTTTTTAAAGAACGATCACCGAACCGAACACCCTCTGTTCAGCCTTTTTCGGTTCGGTACAGCCTTAAACACCGGGTTTTGAATAGGAACAAAACGCCGTTGCTTATAAATATAAACAAACGAACGCTCAAACTCAAACAGACAATACTTTTCAGCATCGCAAAATGTTCGATAGGCATTTGTTGGAAATAAATAGTAAATATTCATATCCCGTCTCCTAACTTCAACAGGCAGCTTAAATGTTTAAACTTCCGTCAACATTGTTGTAGGCACTTCGAATATTGAAGGGACAATTCAAACTAGGCGGTTAACGTGTCTTTCTGTAATTGTTACGCCCATTCTCTGCTCCACTCTGCTGGTATCACGACAAAGTAAGTTGCTCACTAAGTCGTATGCTGATGAGGAACTTGATAGTTTTTAGTTGGAAAAGCAGGTCCCAGGAAGTACATGAGGTTAGAAGGGAAAAAATTATATTTTACCACACACTTCGAACCCACAGCAGCCAAGTGCTTTTTAAATTTTCGATGATAGGCAATCACCTTTTAGGGATGAATCGGTTTCATTTTTTGGACATCGGTTTCGGTATCGGTTTTCGCCACCCTCCACCCCAACCATATATTTATATATTTTATTCTTGTAATATTAGTATTACTAACTTCTAACTCGCTCCTCCTGTCACTTTCGGCAGCGTCATAGACCACCACCATTTTCCTCTACCGTTTTTTTGTTTTAAATGACTAGGAGCTTTGCATAAAAAATGATAATTATTTAAAAAATTTAAAACAACCAATCAATCGTTGATTTTTCGAACACCGTACGAAAAACCGTCACAAAATCCGAATCAGTTTCGGTTTTCAGTAAAAACCGAAAATTCGGTTTCGGTTACCGACCCATCCCTATCACCTTTTGAATGCAAATGGATTTTGTTAGGCCTACCGTGATGTGAACTTGTGAGTGTAGTGATGTTTTTCTGAAGAAGGTAATCACCTACCACCGAAATTTAAAAAGAACTTGCTGCCGTGGGTTCAAAGTGTGTGTGGTAAAGTGTAATTTTTCCCTTCATGTTTTCAATATACCACTGTTAACGTCGGCTGCCGGTATTTTCGTTCGTGACGATGCACCCTATCATGATTTAGTTCTGAATTGTGTGAGACGCCATGCTTCGCAGGTATCGATCATTTCTGGAGTTGGATATCCTATAGAAGAATTGAAGTCCTGTTCCAAGCAATTTTATGGGAATTGTCCATGAGCTGCTTGATACGGTCAACGCCTTTTCATGTTTCACCGATACATACACAGCATCACATTCACTACATGGGACACGATACACTCCCTCTGGTGTATTGAGGACCATTTTAAGTTCATCCTTCATCTCTCTCTTCCCATTCTTAAAAAAATGAGTCAAAGCCTTGCATTTGGAGTATGTTTTGGATGTTTTCACTTACTCCACGCAAATAGGAGACTCCCACTCACACACTTCTGTTTGGTCTCTCAACTTGGGTGATTTTGATCACGTTGAAAGTCTCCACCGCCCTGACTTGAGTTCTAGGCTTGAAAGCTAACTCCAACATGACGTACCCCACTGACTCGCAGAAATGTTTGAAAGAGGGCGGTTTAGATTGTCAACATTGCTCGAGATGAGAGTTTGAAGCTGCTGCATCTTCTGCTTAGGAAGTAGGATAACGGTTGTCCCCGACTGTAGTTTTTCAACGTGTCTGGTGGTGTTAAGTGTGACTTTTTCCTTTAGGATATAATGTGTGATAAAAAAATTGACTAAAAGCTTTTCAAACCCCCCCCCCCCCAAAATACTGTCATCACACAATACATCACCAACAAAAGCTTGGTTTAAACTTTCCGTTTCAGTTTGTTTTACACAATTGAAGCCTGAAGCAGTGTTGGACAACAGGGCACGGCCGCATCCTACGGTTTGATCGCGATTGCTCGTGATGCTAAATACGTCTCGATTTCGTAATGAGTGAACAGGGTTTGATTCTACCACAATAATCAACAACTAATCTAAACTAATCCTAGTTTGCCAAGAAAATGCACTTTTTTTTTGTTTGCCGGGTTTAATACTAGTACAGCAAGTCACGGCAATGCGTCAAAAATAGGCTTGAAACCGATACTGCTCAACCAGGCCTAGACTACGATGTTTTAGCTGCGAGCACTGGGGCGTCAGATTCGATAGACGTCCTGGTCCCAGCTGTACATCTCTGGCTTCGTACCGACCCGGGTTCGATCCTGGGAAGGGAAGTGTATATGTACGGGTTTTATTCCGGTTGTTTCCCGCCCCGTTGTACAAAGGTTTCCTCCGGGTACTCCGGTTTCCTCCCTCATGCGGCAAAAAACAACAGTTCCTGTTGGTGGTAAAACCTTCCACTTAACATCTGCCGCTTGGGCCTAATAACAAGCTGTAAGCTTATTGGCCGACACCTTCTATTATTATTATTATTGTTATATATTATTTTAGCAACCCATACCAGCACGCTCGTATGCAACTTGACATGTACAGGGCCTTCGAAAACTCCACGCCGGACTCAACCAGTCTAGAGGCAGATCGGAGTTTGCTGATGGGCATTCTTCGTGTTAACGGTACCAATCAGCCTCCAGATGAAGGGTTCAGTTTGGTAGTTATCGAAGGCACCCGTATTTACCACAAAAATTCCCTGTCACTCATGCATTGCGGGGAGATGGGGAAGAGGGGGGAGGGGAGGTGCATGACGTGCATATCCGAAAGCTGCCCAAGAAACTGAAATTGTTAACATTTTTGATAACAGGCCTCTTCTATAAATCAACAAATTAAAAAAAGTATACCAACGTCTTGTAGAACCATCTACGAACTAGTCTAGTTACCGATGTAGAGCACCACGTGGCCAGCAATACAATTACAAAAGTTGCCAACACAAAACATGTTACAAAACTTCTAAAGACAGTAAAAGTTGTTACCATTTTCTGAACTAGACTTTGCATCAATCCATTTTTTCAGTCTACGAATCGCCCGATCTCTTGTTTTCTTGTCATTAGCAGCTAATCTCTGTGCAAAATGAACTTCAGCCGTAATATCAATGGGCTGGGCAGCCATCTTCAATGGACAGCAACGGATGCAGCTAGTTAGCGACTCTTGAAAGTAGTTCTCAATACTTAGCGTTACATTTATACTAGGTTGTCGCTCCAAGCCAATCTCTCAGAAAATTAAATTATTGAAAAAAAATTATTTTATTTTATTGATACGCCTATAACTAACACAAAACAAACTTCAATTATTTGATAGTTATCAATGTACACTAGGTCAACACTAGGAGGCACTCACGTGGCACTCCACTCCATTGACTGCTCCACTCCTGATCACAGTGCCAGTCTCGGTGCCAGTAGTATGTTTTAACTACAAAAACATTTAAATTTCAAACCTTTTATTGTTTGTGTATTTCTTTATCGTATGTTTATTATTTTCTGAATTATGCATTACGTAGTTCAGCTATATTTTCTAAACTAAATGGGCCATCCCGGGGCCGATGTCCAATCTTGATCGTAACCCAACGACAAACGACCAAAATATAAGCAAATGGAGTTTTGTTCTACATGTCACCGAAGCCATGATCAAGGAAAAAAACATCTTTACACTAAACGTCACAAGGAAACATTGCAGAAACTTCTGGAGAAATTTGATAGTAAAGTATGTATAGCCTATAGCAATATGTGATTGAACGAAAAAGATTTCAATTGCTATGTTTTCTCTTTAGTTTTTACTGGAAGGGGGATCTAGTTCTCGTCCTGCACAACCATCATGATCACAGATTAGAGAGTAAGTTTAGGCAGATACGACACTCAATGCTGAAGCACCGTGCCGAATCGTGGCGGCGTTCACAGTGGCGCCATCCCTCGGGAAGAGCGTGCTGTAGGAGATGCTCTCTCACGCTTTTGCTGCATTTCAATGGCAAGCTCGTGTAGGCCCCTCGAATGTCGTACGTTTTTTATGGTTTATCTTCAACAATGAATTTAGCAGGCAAGAATAATGAATCTCGCAGTATTATGAATAGTAATTCTAAATGTTGCAACAACATTATTATAAACCGTGACGTTCATTTAAATGCAAACTTCCACTCCATTCAAGTGAAGTGGGTTGTTCGTGGTGCTCGGCGATCAACTGCATCAACAACAGGCGGAAAAATCCAAACTCTGGCTTTTTTCAAGTTTCCTAAAGACCTTCCCAAGTGAGAATTATAATTAAAAAAATTCACACAAGCAGCTTTTTAGGTATACTCAATTTAATTTCCCATGGAAAAAAAAAATTATTTGACCGTTACAACACAAGTAACATTTTTTAAATTAACTTTTTTTCTTTGTAACGTATTATTTACACGTTAGAATTTTTTTTAGAAGCTACGTCAGTGGCTGAAACAGGGGCCCTGATTAAGTCAGGATCTGCACATACAAAACTCAAGGACTTTTTGCAAGGACTTTCAAGGATCTTTATTAACAAATTTGGCATCTCATTCTACACTAAAATGTTCATATTGTAATAATGAGCGTGACGGGAAAAAAAAGGATCGGAAAAAATGCCGCGGAAAAAAAAAGACGTAGGACAATAAAATGCTGTGGAAGAAAGCCGAAGAAAAAAATTGTTTCGTCTGTTATTTTTTTAATTTTTTTATTATTTTTTGTAGTTTGTTGTTGTAGATGAAGTTAAAGCTGTTACCTTGGCTCGAATTTCACCAGGGACAATAAGGAGTTTCACCACCAGAACAAGAACAACTTTTTTCTTTGGCTTTTTTCCATCGGCTTTTTTACACAAGGCCCCCCCCCGGGTGTTTAATAGCCTGGTGAACAACTGATGAAAACTAGTATAGCAACAAAATTACAAAAAAAAAAACAGAACCTTTTACGACAAACTTACAAATTACTGGAAAAAAAATTGAAAATTTGTCTTTATCTTGCTCAAAGCTAGGAGGCCATGTGCTATGAAATGTGTAATTTTCCAATTTTTTTTATCCAGTTAATTTAGATTTCGCCACTTTACAGAATATTTTAGCATGTGTTGAAACATTTTTTTTCCATTTCTTTAATCTGTTCACACAACCGTATTTTTTTTTTACTGCATTTTCCTTGGAGTCTACAACAAATTTAACTTTTTAGTAAAATGCTTTCGAAATAACAGTCTTGCTTTATTTTTTGGAATGGCAGTTTGTTTTTAGTTAATAAATTCTTGCCCGTTAACACATTTTTATTTTGTATACGTATTTATGCAAACATAAATTAAATTACGCTGGCTGTGATCAAGACTTGCAATACAAGGTAAGAAATGAATTATTGGGCTACTTCGTAAATATTACTGTTATCTTACATTTAAAATTCTAAACAAGGCTAGTAGCAGCATCGTCTTAATTTATGCCATAAGTAAATCACTGTCCCGTCAACACCTACAACCACGGATTTATAGTGTGGAATTCGGGCAACAAATTTGATCATAGCCTACAACTAAACAAGTCTAAAATAAACTTAAATATGTCCTTTAAATTGTTTCTAGCTGCAGCTTACATTGTCCTCTACATGTGGGAACCAATATACAAACTTTATTCCCCAAGTTAAATCACTCAAAAAATTTTTTTAAAAAGGATTAGCTAGCTTCTGATCGCGTTGATTGCAATGCTGCTAGTTCACGGATTCCACTGCGACGCGCTCTTCCCACTAGCTGGCGCTGTCGTCAAGCGGCACGCTCCCTCCCGTAGAGAAGCATTTGAGTGTCGCATCTGCCTAAACTTACTCCCTAATCTGTGATCATGATATCCATTGCGTAGAAATGTCAGCAAATTCACTTGTCATTTGTTGTGTGTTTTTTTTTTTTTAATTCCTTTGATTTACCAGTGATTAGGTTTAACTGCTTGCATGGCTTCGCAAAACTAGCCATAATCCCCTCCCCGCAATGTTACTGGGGAAAGGACGGGGTTATGACTGTCCTTAGGCCCCTGCTCCAAGGTGGGGGGGGGGGGGGAGCTAAGTACCGTTCAAGTATTACTTCGTCAAGAAATTGGCCATTTCCAACCCCCACTTCCCTCGTCATCAATTGGTTAGTCCCCCCCCCACCCATTCAGTTTTACGTTTTTTCTAACTTTACCCACCCACCCAGAAGACAACTCCCCCCTCGCCTTATCTGCAATCGTCACAGTAGGCGAACCCCCCTCTTGATGACGTAATACTTGAACGTTCCCTAACACTATAAAATAAAACTGGGGAAAGGAGCCTTGCTGGCTACTGCCTTACCTCATAGTACTACTGACACGATAAACGAAAAAGGCCCAGGATGGGGGTGAAATTAAATTTCCTCAGATTGCCCACGGCTGTACTGTTTCACAGAAAGGAGTGAGGAAGCCCACAGAACATTTGGAACCATAGGCCCCTTTAAACTTCTGAGCGGCCCTGTTAGTTGATGGTTACTGGTTGTCACGTTTTTGCTGAACAGCTAACAGTGGTCCCATCCTGGCTTCAACACAATTCATGTGACACTTGGTCACGTGCAGAGTTTGATTAAATTAGATTAGGTAGTTGACGGAGCATACCCAAGGCTTATAAAGTACCCAACCTCCCCCCTCCCCCCCCAAAAAAAAAACACCCCGGAAGCAAGTCGGTGCTTCAAAAGGTCAAGTCAGGCCTTGAAGCTATTAGCAGACGGAGCCGAAACAATATGCCCCAGAATGGAGTTCCATGGACAGACTGGCCTTTCAGTGAAGAAGAATTGTTGGCAGTTGAGTTTTGAAGCAAAACCAGCAATTGCGGGTGAAAAAAATTGAAAGGGTAGGGACCGACAACATCTGATAGGTAAGGAAAAGATCACCCCCTATCAAACCTGTCACGGAGTGAGGAAATATGACGAAAAAATAGAAAAAAGACTTGTGGTATTTTAAGTGAACTCAAATGAACGTGATGCGCCCACTGGGATATTCGTGCCATAAGTACCAGTACAAAGATCATCAAGTACATTTCTCCCTTAATGTTCCTACCATTGATGCACAGCGCTTTCAAATCTCTGTTTTCCAAAGTCTATCCAGTTAAACTAATAGCCCCCACCCACCACCCTTCGAAATCAGTTCGTCATTTTGTGCACCTTAGATGTGTTTCTTGTTTCTCTACTCAACCCAGTCAAGGCCACTTCCCAAGTGAAACTTTGCTAACCCATTGTTAGTTCCCATTTTCTGTGCCAAATTACTTGAGTTGTGTGTGTGTGTGTCTGGTGTCTGGATTTTTGGTCCGTGACTGATCGAAGGAGTGGCTAATTGTTTCGTTATTAGGTTGAAGAATGTGTGAAGAGACTGAATGACCCATCCGTTGCAAGCGTCATTGAAGTGGACCAGACTGAACTATCCAAACAGTTCTGGTGTCATTTTTGTGGGAGCGAGGAGAAATGTCATCAAGTTCAAGAGCAAATTGTAGTGTTTTCTGCTGGGCTGATAGAACATTTTACTAGGTATGTACACACATGTCCATCTTCCACCTGTAATAATAATGTGGCAAGTCTCATCTAGACTTGTATGTTTTTGCAACGCGATTTTTTCAAGCGCAAGTTTTCTGCGACTGGTGAGGGGAGATAGAAAAAGGTGGTAAGCAACTCCAATCATACAGTTTTTTCAGCACAGCTGCTGCAGTCTATTTTAAGAATAGGAAAGCAATTAGCATATGTGGTCCCAACTTAATATTTTCCAACTTTCATTCTTGCTTGAAAACAATCCAGACGCATAGCAAAGTGGTTCTGTTTTTTGTAACATCTGCACTATTCGAAGCTTCGTAAATATTTTCAGTCATAAAAACGCACAATTTCAAAAGTCAAAACATATGACAATATCTCGCGAATTTTCAGTAGTCCTTCAATCTGGGAATGGTTTGCGCAGCTCGACTAACTTCTTCAGGCACTTTCGAGCTTCACATGTTTAGTTTGCCGCACATACTTTCGTGTAGTTTAAATTTGGCGGTTTGTTGCGGCCTGCTGTATTAGGAGAACCGCCTTTCCACTTGTCCTGCAGCTTCTTACTAAACTCTCCCTTCAGCAAATACTGTTTGCTGGTTTAGACGGTCCCTGGATGTTCATCAGCATGGCCTTCTCTCGGACGCCAGGGATTCAGGACACCTGAAATGCTTTCCGAAACTTTATGTCCAACTTGATTCACACTCAATTTCACCAAGTTAAGACATTAGATCTTTTAAAAACTCGATCTCACAATATCTTGCGAATTTTCGACAGCTTTAGGAAGTTTGGTGGTATAACTGCTTCACATCTGTCTGTGTGAATCAAGTTGGACATAAAGTCTTGGAAAATATTGTTTCTTACTTCCTGCAAATACTTACCTTCAGTAATATTGCTAAAACCACCTTTTTACGCTATTTACTGCTCGCTTATGAACTAAAAACACCATTTTTTACGTTCTCCCTAAGCTTTTCTCCACTGCCGCCAGGCGGCGCTGCACGTCCTTACCGACGTCAGCGCCCCCACCAGTCCAACCGCATCACTTTTCGAGCACTCCCATCGTGGATGGTTGTGCGAGTTTAAAAAAATTGCTGCGTGCTTCGCGAATTAACCAACGCGTGTTATGGACTACAACAACGGACTTCGATGTCAAGAAGTGGATCCGACGAGCGGCTTATTGGAAAGCAGCGCGGTGGGAGCGGGATCGAAGCGCGGCAACGGTCGGTGGACGGTGGGCTTAACGGATGCGGCCATGCCGGCGGTGTGTTTGGTCGGCCGGTCGATGTCGAGGGCAAGATGGCGGCCGAGAATGAGGCCTTTGTGATTCGTGGTTACGGAGGCGCCGTTGCCTCCCGTTCTTCCTCGGGATGTTGTTCGTGTTTGGGTATCTTTTTTTCATGCAGGTGGTGATTTGTGGAGTAAGCCAGTGGAGTTGTCACCGTCCCGCAAGGCAGGTCCGTGCCGATCCGATGGCGGGCGTTAGATGAGTGACCGACAGTGGCGGTAAGTTGAGAACCAGTAGTGTGGAGAGGATGAATAGGACGACCGCTCCCGGTGGGGAAATTAGCGGTGCGGTTCCTACACTGAGTGGTATAAAGCCGGCCACGGGCACTGTCCGTGGTCCGACTATCCCAGCAAAAAAACAAAAAAAAAAAACAAAAAAAAAACAAAAAAAAAAAAAAAAAAAAAAGTTGCAAGTGCCGCGTTTGGACAGAATTGCAACGCTGGTTGAGCCGAGGGGTGCAATTGAAGCCGGTTTTTAACCGGACCCACGCTGTCGCCACTGGCAACACGTGTGTAGCACCATCGGCGACACTCAGTAGCTACTAGACGCTGATGCAGCGGGACAAATTGTCGCCGTCCTGTAGCCAGTTGTCACCAGAAAAAGTAGCTGTATGACGCTGACGCAGCGGGACACATTGTCGCCGTTCTGTAGTCAGTTGTCACCAGGGTAAGTAGCTGTTCTGACGCTGGCGCAGCGGGACACATTGTCGCCGTTCTGTTGCCAGTTGTCGCCGGGGAAAATAGCTGGTACACCCGAAAATGTTATGGGAAAATGTTGTTCAGCTGATCATTTTACATCATTCTAGCCCAGCGAGAAGCTAATCGGAGAGGAGTCACTATTCTTCCGGTAAGCCAAATAGCCGTATGACGCTGACGCAGCGGGACACATCGCCGCCGTTCTGTAGCCAGTTGTCACCAGGGTGAGTAGCTATTATGTCACTGACGCAGCGGGACACATTGTTGCCGTTCTGTTGCCAGTTGTCGCTTTAAGGGTGTCACATGTCGCCGGTGAGCATTGTGTCACCAACGGTATGGTAAGTGTCTCCATGGGCGTTTGCCCATAGGCCTATGTGTTTATGATATGTTAGGGTATGTTTACATTAGTCGTTATTGCCTCTACATTTCTTTGGTCCTGGAATGGCAGCTGCGTTGGCTCCTGCGGTGTGCATCAAGACATGGTCTCACTGGAGTCTGGCAACTTGGACGGTTAGTACTATGGGTTTGAAGTAGGGTTCTCCCCCCTCCTTTTGCCTTCGACTGTCTTCTCTTCCTTGGGTCCTTAGGCTGAGTGGGGGGGTGAATCTGATGCCCTTTGGGGTCTGGCCGCTATATCCGGTCGCACGGGGCCACTATGCCCAATTTTTTTTGCGAATCGCAAACAAGTTGTATTGTGTATGCATTGTTGCCTTTTAAGGTCAAACCGAAACATGTGAATGGAGCTGTAGCTTGTTCATCTGGTTCAATTATGAGTTCCCTTGGCTTAAGTAGGAATCAGAAGGGGGACTTTCAAGTACATGTTAAAAGTTATATCCAATTAAGTCGGTTTCTGTGGAAACCTGGCACTCGAGGCTCGGTCGTCAGCGTAAATTGGGCCTGATACATTTACATAACTCCAAGGTGGTACATGGATACTAGTGAGTGAAGCCTAACTCTCCTCAGGAAGCCCCTCGAGCTCCTTCACGTGGATGTTTGGGGCCCAAGTCGTACGGTATCCTTGGGTAATGTGGATATGTGCTTACTTTACTTGATGATTATTCTCGTTATGCATGGGTGTTTCCCATCGCTAAGGAAAGCGATGTATTTCAAACGTGGGTTGACATTCGTGCCAGGAGTGAAAGACATTTTATATCCCCCCATGGGCCGATTATTTGTGTAATTTGTTCGTTATAAAACTTCAACTTTGTTAATGTTCGCACGGACCGAGGTATGGAATTTTGTGTTTATATATGTAGGTTGGGTATCGGATATCAGCGAACCAATGCCTACTCACCGGCTATGGCTGGAATCGCTAGGCGATTTAACTGCACGTTGTTAGAAGGGGTACGTGTAATACTTCACGAGACCTCTCTGCCACGCAATCTTGGGCAGAATTTGTATGTACGTTCACCTACCTGAAGCATAGGTACCCTCACTCATACTTAGGCTTTAGGGTCCCTTGTACATTATTGTTTGATCGAGGTGTATCTGTCGGACATTACGAAGACCTGGTGCAATGTGTTATGTACACTTCCATAAGCCGGGAAGGGATACCCTTGACGTTAAAGCTGGGAGGGGGTATTCATTGGGAATATAGAGTGGAATCCCCATACTTACTTGGTCGTTGAAACTAAACATGTAACGGTTGGTAAGGTTAAGTTATGGGGAAGGGAGGAGGTCCTTGCAGTATAGGCCTCAGAGTGTGCCCAAACCCAGTCTAAGTGCAACTACATTTTAACTGTGGGAAGGGACTTAGTTCGGGTACAGTGTCAGAATCGGATGGTAATTCTAGGGTAGAAGCAGAAGATCAGACCGAGGGCCCACTAACCATTGAAGAAGTTCCTCCTCGACCATTCATTCGTAGTAATAGTGTAGGCTCCTTCCCCAAATTGGCTCCTTTAGATTATCAGTATTGGTGTAGGGAAGTAGTAGTCCGTCAGACGGGGCAAAGGGTAGGTAGGTTGGATGTGTACTATCACACCCCAGATGGAATTATGTTCTGCAGTGTTAATGATGTCAAATAATATTGTGTAGAACGGGGATGGCAGTTTGAACCACTGTTCGGTTTTAGGGGTAGACGAACACCTGTTTTCGGAACTGTATCCACTAGTGGGCAGGATAGTCCTGTTGGTTTCAGTGGTGCTGCGGCATACATGTGTATTGTTGGGCCAATTATCTATGCAGAAGCCATTGCCTGTCCTCACAAGTGGGAACAGTCCATGGGAGACGACGTTGCGTCCTTTAAGAAAAGAGGGGTACATAGAGGTTAATGTAACTATTGATATGGAAGTGGGGATGTAAATGGATATACAAGGTAGCAGAATACCGACGGATGCGTTAGACGTTTCCGCTCCCGACTAGTAGCTCGGGGGTTTTGTCAAGCAAGCGGTGTGGATTTTGATGGAGTATTCAGCCCAGTGTGCATTTTGTTTTAGGTTAGATTCTTTTATGTATTATGGTATCCATTCTGAAGTAGACAAATGTTGATTTGGATATCCAGTGTGTGGTACGTTGGATTGCAAAATCTTCGTGAAAATCCCCAAAGGATTCAAACCTGGGGTTCACCATGGTACTGTGTGGCTATTGCAAACAGCCGTATATGGTCTTCACCACAGTGGGTGACTATGATGGGAAGAACTTGAAAGGCCATTAGTGATGATGGGATTTTCTCAGTTCTTGGGACTTAACCTGTGTTTTTCATTTTGGTTTAGAGGTTAAAAAAAAAAAAAAAAAAAAAAAAGCCAAACCTATTAGGTGTTGCCTTCCTAAGAATTGATGGCATGACAGTAATTCATCAAATCTTACTTTGCACAACTCACGGAGAGGTATGACGTCGATGAAACGTGTACGGTGCGGGTGCCAGTTCATGTCTGCAGGTACTGGTGTTCAAACGAGGCGTGACGAAGATGAGACAATTGTGCATTTCCCATACAGGTCACTAGTAGGAAGTTGTTGTATGGAGCTTCTAGAACAAGGCCTGGTATTCTTTTGGGTGTTATAATATTGTCCCAATATACCTATGCCTTTACGTCCATTCATATTCGCTTATTGTTGACCATACTGCGATACTTATGTACTGTCAGTACGAAACATTATGCTATTGTTCTTTCAAGTGTCACGTGATATGAATCATATGCATGTGTAGCTGCATCTTGGGCAGTCGATAGAGTCGACCGGCGTAGTTTCGGTGGGCACATTGTATTCTTGGGTGGCGTGCCTGTTTTTTGGGGCTGTGACAGCAGGGTATGGTGTGCCTCAGTACAATGGAGGCGGAATTCATGGCACTGTTTCCGGCTGTAGGAGTGTTGGCCTGGCTACACAGTGCATGTCACATTCGGTATTGGCACCGTTGGCTACAACACCTTCATTGTACTGTGGCTCCCATTCTGCCATCCACTTTACTAGGTATGAGGTGAAAATCTTGAGGTCAAAGCACATTGCCATTAAATGTATGTTTTTGGGGGATTGGCTACGAAAGCTATATTTCTGGTTATATAACGTGCCGTCTGCACTTAATGGTGCAGACATGTTGTCGGAATGACTTAACCTAGGGTGGTTGAATAGGCTATGTTCAGCGGTGTTCTATAATTGTGGCTCATAAGTAATGTTTTACCTTCTGTAGCATTGTGTTTGCATGAGACGGATGGGAGAGTGGTTGTCATGGCCTACCTATGAATGGTTCTTCCCAGCAGAGGGTTTACAGTGTTCATGTCGTTGTTTATTATGTCAAGGTAGTGTTTAAGGCCTGAAACTGAAATGTACTTTCCCCAATTCAGGAAAGAGTGTTTGGAAGCCTGGTCGGTGGTTATGCATTGTGCATGCCTGGAGAATTGTATCTGGCTGATCAAACACTTTAGCCTAGTGGGAAGATACCTTCCGGTTTCGGACGGAGCGACCGCTCACTCGCGTTCTGGGGTTGACGTGGGCAGCAAGAGATGCAAGCTGCAGTCTTGTTGTTTACGCCGTGTTTGTTTTAAGCCATGTGGTCAAGTGTTGTACCTTTCGAAATGTCGCTATTACATGTACAGTTGTACTTCAGTATTTCTTCTGGACCTGCTTGGAAACAATACGGTAATTGTAGGTTTAGAATTTCGCTGGAGTAACGCGGACATTTCTTACACTCTTGGTGCAGGACGTCGCTGGACGTAGCAGTAGCAGCGTGCTCCCTGCGCCACCCGCCCCTGTTTGTGCGTACTTCCTTGAGGGTCCCGAGTGGCCTGGGGCGGGCGAATCTGTGGTGCAAGCCATGTTGTGGCTGGCCAGGCTTCCTGGGGGTGAAGCCAGAGTGGGTGTGCCTTGTTTCAGTGTGTTATTCTGGCTGTGCTCCATTACGGCAATTCTAGTGGAGCGGGCCGGTTTTCTGGGCTTGTGTGCCTTGTTCCTGAGCTAGGTTCTCGAGGATGAGGTGGAGGTACTGCCAGGCGTTGGGCTAACTCACCCGGCTGTTGGTTGGGGACTATGGGGGCATGGCGTCGCTGGAGACCTGGTCCTGGTGGGTTGGTTGCCTTTTGGTTCTTTATTAGTGTTTTGGGGGCAGTGTGTGTGTGGTTTAGTAAGCTTGTTCTCCGGGGTTCCTGGTTGGGGTGGTGATTCCCGCCTCCTGTCTGACAAATTCAGCAATATTACTGAAGGTAAGTATTTGCAGGAAGTAAGAAACGAAAATTTTAACTAGTGAAAATTAGTTTTTACTTACCTAAAATACTTACCTTCAGTAAGGACCCGCCCGCCTCCCCGCAATCACTGAACCGGAGTGCCCGTGAAAGTGATGCGGTTGGACTGGTGGGGGCGCTGACGTCGGTAAGGACGTGCAGCGCCGCCTGGCGGCAGTGGAGAAAAGCTTAGGGAGAACGTAAAAAATGGTGTTTTTAGTTCATAAGCGAGCAGTAAATAGCGTAAAAAGGTGGTTTTAGCAATATTACTGAAGGTAAGTATTTTAGGTAAGTAAAAACTAATTTTCACTAGTTAAAATTTTCGTAATTTTTCACCGTAAAGAACTCCATCATTTGTTTATCTGAGATGCATGTCCCTGTTGAAGTTGAAACGAGGACGGTCTCAGTGACTTCCCAGTAATGTACTACTACTGTGCTGCCATTTGTTTCTACCAGATTTCTTGTTCTGACACATGGTATTGAACTCTTGTGTAGACTCCTCCTCTTGTCTCTCCTATGTACACCGCCTTGCACTCACCACATGGAACACGATACACTCCTTCCCTGCTTTTATGTACACAGCCAAGAACCTTCTTTTCGTTCCCTGATTTCCTGGTGGGCTAGTCCGTGCCTGTACACAGGTACCTTCACATCTACCCCCTTCGGTCAGGGCCCCCCTTCTTTCCCTCACCCAAAATTATTTTTTTATAACGTTTTTGGAAAATGTATATTTTCTGTATGCATCTAATTTTATCGGCTGACACTTAACAAAAACATCATGTATGATTGGGGGGGGGGGGGAGCATTACGGCCCCGTGGTAAGAGTGCCCCTCTGAGTCGTTTCTTGGGAGAAAGTCAGTTCCCAGTCCGTGCCTGAATGAGTAGCGGCATTTTTGCTGATATTTCCAAACTCCCATGGACTATCGTTATAAAGAGGTTTCACTGTATTTAGTGGGAGTTTAGTAGGAGGCTGTAGGACAAGTAGAAGGGCTCCTGTCCTAATGCAGGACGCGGCAGACCACCAGATTCAAACTACACGAAAGTGCGTGAGACGAAGTAAGCATGTGAAGTTGAACGTGCCTGAAGAAGATAGTCGAGCTATGTTAACCATCCCCAGATTAAAGTACTATCGAAAATTTGCGAAACATTGATGTATCTTTTTACTTTTGAAATTGTGCATGTTTGTGACTTAAAATACTGTATTTACGATTTCTCATAACTTTCAAAGCAAGTCGTTCAACATTTTTAAGATATTCGCAGCTTTTGTGGTCACCCCGTGGTCTAGAATGCGAAGCCTAAGAGCTAAAGCCTGCATGCAAACTTTGCCCAAGCCCACATGGGAGGGGGGGGGGGGGAAAGAGAGCTGAAAGCTGTACCATGAATTTAAAAAAATATTTTCTTTCATTGCTGTAAATTTTGGTTTTATCTAAAAAGAAAGTGGTCTAAATATTGACGAACAGTACCTGTTATTTATTGAATAATGTGGAAGAGTTTTCTCTTAATTATAGTGACCGTCATGTTAAAAGTATGAAACGCTTTTGGCATTTGCATCATCTTGATCCAGCTCAGCAAGAAAAATTTGTATTATTAGAAGAATCAGTAAAAATGTAAGTATTATCGTTAGTTTGAAACCGATACGGTATGCGCTTTCCTTCAATGTACCGCAAAGCTATTAAATACTCTGGCGAAGCTTACTTCTCCTTCTAAAATAATTTAGTTCAGAATCATGAAATTCCTAAATTAATGCCCTCCCCTTAAATGGTCGTTTTTTAAATTTATTATTTATTTATGTATGTTCCGTACACAAGGTACAATGCAAAGATTAAAGCAAAAAGGACACAAATTGTGTAAACCAATGAGGGCAGCTACAGTTTAGTGGGGAAATAACTTTTTGCTAGAAAGTTAATTTATTTATTTTTTTTATTTGTTACATTCCGTACAGCGAGGTATATTTAAATGGAGAGAAGAAAGTAAAATTAAAGAAAAATGTACAAGAAATCAAATCCGTGCGTTTGGCACGGTCATTTGCTTCCACTGATCTGTATAAGGCCAACCCTCCTCCCAGCTGACCTTATACAGATCAGTGGAAGCAAACAGCCAACCCAAACGCACCAGCCATGAGCAAAACAGCCAAATGTGAGTGTAAAACTAGCAAGAAAAAAGAAGCCTGAAGAAGACAAACGTGTTTGGCTCGCAATTTTTACGAACTGCGAGGCGTATTGTTTGTCGAAAATTTGCTAAACAGCAGCTGAAGTGAACATTGAATTAGCGTGTACCTGTGTGAACGATGATTCTGGTGAAAAGTTTTATTTTCAAAGACCCATGGGCAGCCATTGTAACGAGTCTTAACTGGTAGAAGTAGTATCAGTATATCCTTAATCATTTATTATAGCTTCATTATTTGAAGACTTAATAGGGTGGGGTTGTAAGACGAATCAGTAATTTAAATTTGAGTATCTCTGCGTTAAGTTTTGCTTACCTAACGCATGAAATCTATAAACGTTCAAAAGTTCCGGAAACCAATACCGTAAATCGTGTATTAAAAGCCCAGTTGAAGCTAAAGCCCACCCCCTAAACTGTTGTAAAGTCAAAATCATGAAATAGTGGAGTTAAAGCCCACCCCTCAAATTGTTGCTTTTTTACGAAAAATAACCTAAAAGTGACATGATGTGAATAAAGATAGTACTGCTTGCTGTGTTTACTGGCTCCTTCTCCCACCCTGTAGTAATAGTCGTCTCTTCCTTTAGCTCCTAGCAACTGCACAAAACGTCTCTCACCTAATCCTCCTCCCTCTTCACAGCAATTAAAAGGATGTAAAAATTGGTCTTTCAGAGAATATTCAAAAGCTTCGAATTTTCTGTAATAGATGTTCAGAAAGGTTAGAAAATTGATAATGCGTGATTTAAAGCCCACCCCCCCCCCCCTATTTTTGCCAAATTAACTGCATAACCACATGGGCGTTTAATCCACGATTTACGGTATGCACAATTTAAGAACACAAATACTATACCAGTATTCTGCACATTTTCGACATTGGACACACGTCTTTCTTCATCTGGCATTATGATTGCTAAAACTTTTTCTTACAACATCGGAATCACTTTTTGAACTTGCCGTTTGTGCTCGTGGCTTTTTGTCGTAAGAATAAGTTTTACCAATCATAGTGCCTGATGAAAACAGACGTGTGTCCAGTCTGTCAAAATTTGCAGAATACTGGTATAGTATTTGTTTTCTGAAATTATGCGTAATAGTTTCCTGAACTTTCGAATTTTTAAAAATAAATTTTCGGAGTAAGAAATGCTAACGTATTTTCAATGAAATCTATAAATTTTACAGGTTTTGGAAGAAAGTTGCTGAAGTGAAAGAGCGCTATCTGGAGATAAAGTCGAACCAGCTATTAATGGTAAGTTTGGCATTAAAAGACTTACAGATTGTGAAATGAGAAATTGGATTTTCAAGCCACGTCTTCAATTTTGTATTCCTTAACACTAAATTTACACAAGTTCTAGTTTAAGAAAATGTTACCCTTTTGCTGAAGTATCGTACATTTCTTTGTAGCAATCGCTTACGCACAACTTTAATTAAACAAAACATATCAGTACAATATCTTCAGCAAATTTCCATAAATTTCCTATCAACGCAAAGCTACGGCGGCTCACCCTGCTAAAAAGCTTTAAGGTCAGAAATCGTGAAATTACCTAGTTTCCCCTCACTCCTGGGGGGGGGGGGAGGTCGGCTGTAATTAAATCATTTTAGATAGTGATTTTTTCTGCTAGAAATTGACAAAGTTTCATACATTCTCCTTTAATTTCTGCAGTGGCACCTGATAATTACTCCCCTTCCCCCTCAGAAACCAAATTAAAAAAAAAACAACTGGTTATTTTTTAAACTCCAGATTGACGGTGTCTTTAAAAACGATCAGGTTAATGCTCAAACTTACCACGGTTGGCTACAGGTTTGACTAGTAGCCAACCCAAGTCCTAGTTGTTGTGACGTCAATCATTGAGACCTTCCTTCCAAAATTACATTCAGTACTTAACTCAATGGAGCACTCCAAAGAGCGGAAGTGACATCACGTTTCACCCCGCTAGATGAATTTGCAAGCGATTGCAGTATGGTTTAGGTTTACATCAGCCACAACTGTTTGAAAAGGGGGTTGATTTTGGTAAGAGCGTATGGATTAACTCCGGATGAATCTATCAGGCACACCAAGGGTGTCATTCGCTTTCCCTCAGCAGACACTTTTGGAACATTTTGTTGAGTTCCTGACGGTTTTCTGTGTATTGGAGGTACCAAACTATCTCCAACAGCAGCGAGTTCCGATTGATGCATTAGCTTGTTGGTTTTCGAAGATACTGTGTTACTTTTGCCCCACCCTGTCCACGTACAGTCAATTTCTCTCTTGTTGTTCTTCTTCCCTTACATCTTCTAGATATTTGGATCTTCCTGGCCATTCTGTATGCAGTAAGGGCGGATTAGATCTGATGGAGGGCAAAAAATGTGTGCGATCGCTAGCTTTTATTCCCTATCTATCTGTGATTACTGCATTGTTTGGTAAATCGGTCGTAATGTTAAAAAAAATTTGAATAACAGACTTCGGTCGGAATTTTTATGCAATCAAAATTACAGGGACGTATCTTCCAAACCAGATTCATATCAGTATTTCGTGATACATCACATGAAAATACAGTTCAAAGTAGGGATGTTTGAGACTCGAAAAATTCATGCCGAGTATACAACTTGAACTTGTACTTGGACGTAGCCCAGTGCTTGCATCCATACTGGGAAAACTCAAATGCAGTGAAAATGTGATAACTTTGTCAATTTTTGACCGATTTCGGCATTACAGTATACGGAATTCAGAGTCTCAGTGAGTGTGTTCTGGTGATGCAGAGTAAAAGCCAATAACTTACACCATTTTCAAGTCATATCCTTAATACTGGAAAACCACGACCCACACTGTCAGTTAAACAGCACAGTAGTTCTTATTATGGTAATAAATTAAAAGAAAAGCTACAACAAATTATGTTCACCAGATACTCTAACTTACTCGACTATTGTGTTGCAAACTTGACTCAGCTTGACTCAGTTAAAATTGCCTTGTGACAACGTTTAGTGTTGGGTGGTAAACATTGTTTTAATATGAAAAAAAAGGTCCTAAAATTGTAACAGTCCTTGTGTTTTAGGGCTCAAAGCAGTGCAACAATCAGTTAAAGGTCAACAATGGTAAAATTGGAATTCTAAACAATACACAAAAGTGGAGCCAAATTGTCATTATTTAAGAATTGTGTGTTGTCACCACTGCACTGTAATACCATATAACGCCTCATTCATAACGGAGAAAACCAAGTATCGGGCTACTAAGCTTGGTACTGGCACCGACTGAAAAAATGTTTGATACCGCCCAACACTACAAGATTTTATCTACCTAATGCAATTAATCCCTTGCTAAAATTCCATTTTAAAATGAGGCATCTAGGAGCTTTTTTGCTGAATATTGGGGAAGTGTTTTTTGGGCATCCTACTCTTATTTACAGTTTGGCAAGCTTAGATGTCGGCTCTGCTTGTGTGACTTATCATTGTTTCCAGTTTATGACGACACAAATTTGGCTTTCATGCTATCATGTGACCCTCGTTTCATTGATGTTTTCTTATAGCACATGGAATGCACATGAAGAAGCGAGTGGAAGTAATGTTGTAGTACTATTATGCTGAATCTCGTCAAATTTTACGACGTCAGCATGGTCAGACTGAGAAATTTGCTTGGCTGTTATAGGGCAAGAAGCAGTCCCTTTAAAGTGTTTTGCTCCATGATATGAAACATAAAATGCACAATGCATGCACACAGAAATGCTTTTACTAACACTAGTCTTACTTGTTACTGCCTAGTAAATAAAAACCCTAATTTTGGTAAAACATTCAAAATTTACTACTGCTTCGACTAGGTTAAATTTCATGGAAGTCGACCACAGACGCCATTTTTCATGGAAGACTTACAATTATTCCACAAAATTATACGTTGAGAGATAGAACACAAAAGATTTACGAGTGCTCAGAGAAATTGTGCAATTATGTACAAACTCCGATATTGCTTATAAATTTCTTGGCTTACATCCTCTTCAATATCACATCACTGGCTGGTTACTATGGGCTTTGCAAGTAACGTGGTATCTTTGCTGCTATTGTCCATTTATAGTAAAATAATTTTTACTGGTAATTTATGATTTACATTTTTGTAGGAAACGGCCAGAATTGCTGTTGCTGAGCGTTTGCATGCTGAAGTAGCAGACAGTTCGTCCAGTCCAGCCTGTAGCACCTTGGTTTGTACACTTGCTAACCTCTACAGACATCTTATTTTGCTCCATGCAGAATAATATCCTTTATTGTACATTAAGGCTGCTAGGGTTTTGAAGAAATGATTGTACAGTGAATTAGACTCCGTACTCAAACCATAAATGCGCCTTTCTCAAAGTCGGGATAAAAACTGTATTGGCAAATTTTTTGACAAACCATAAATTTGTTGCACTACAGTTCATTTGTCTTAGTCAGGCGTTGAATTCGAGGTGTTTCTGGATCGTACATGTTTCATCACTTCGATCGGGGTTTGAATTCTGTGGCCAATGTTGCCCTATGTATTTATAAGGGATGCACGCTGTTCTCCACTTGCCTTTCTACTTGTCGGAAGGATCACAGTGCATGAGATGGTGAATACTGGGTTTGGAAAGTGGCTGTAAATTCTTGTGCGGTCTCGCGCCCAAAGTGCTGAATCACAAGTGACTCGAGGATCTTAGGTGTCGATCTTGAGCGAAATATGACGCAAGAAGGGTAGTAGCCCCCTCCTTGGCTATAGGGTGTTTAGTTTCTATGTGATGGGATGCAAATTGGGTGGCAAAAAACAGCATTGCTTCCTACCCAATGGAAACAACGAAACACCCATAACCTGAGAGGGGACTACGACCCTTCACATGTCAAATTCAGCTCAAAGATCGTCACCTACGAGCCACTCGCGTTTGAGCACTTTGGGTGAACGAGCACACCCTGATGAACTTACAGCCACCTTCCAACCCCAATATGCGCCATCTCGTGCACCACAATCTCTCTGACAAGTTGTCTCGCAAGTTGAGAACAACATGCTTTCCTGAAAAGTACAGAGGGCCACATCAAATTCAAAACCGAATTCAAATCCCGATCGAAGTGATGTAACATGTACGATCCAGCAAAACCTGAATTCAACACCTTACGAAGACAAGCGGCCTGTAGTGCAACAAATTTACGTGTGTCGAAAATTTGCAAATACAGTTGTTATCCCAACTTGGAAAAATGAGCGTTTCGAATGCAAGTAGGGAATTTGAATTTTCGAACTTTCAAAGTAAAACACCCCACAGTGAAATAATTGTTTTTTGATGAAAGGAGGAGTCTATTAAAACTTTGTAAAAGTAATGCCAATACTTAACGAACTTTCCCTACAAAGAACACTTTTTAACAATATGGTTGGCCACTTTCTGTTCATATGGGGGAAGACACCTCTGTATAAGAAATCTTTGGCTCCATATAAAGAATCCTTTTTCAGTGCTGAAAGGTCTTTTCACATAAAAACCATTCTTATACGGCCATTAAAAAAAGAAAAGTTGGTTCTCAGGCCCTCCCTCACCGAATTTTTGACAGAAAATAAAAAGAAACAACTCAGCAAAAATAGCAGATTACAAATCAAAAATGGTCTTTAGTGGGAAATAAAAATATTAAATTACCAGTCTTGTTGTTAAATAATTTTCTGGACACGTGGTAAGCAGTGTGTTTATTTTACCCAAAATGTTAAGAAAAAAAGATGCAAACGATTTAAAAAAAATTAAAATTAAATTCTGCCCACCCGCACAGATATCTTAAAAAAATGCCCGAGTACCAACTATGTCAACCACAATGAAAAAGACAGACCTGAACCACAACCCAATACTGAAATTTTTTTTACCGAAATATATAAAACTACAGTTTATGCACACTGTCCTCACAGTGCATTGAGAAAGCAGACATGGTTCAATTTTATTTGTTACGTTTTTACACTCTGTATAAAGAACCACTTTTTGGTACACTAGGTTGTTTATTATAAAAAAAACCTACTGTAAAGTATGCACCTTTTATAAGGAACATGTTTGATGAATTTTCGGCTTTACCTAGGTTTTTTCCCCCTATCATTATAATTAGGGGATAAGATTGCCAAATTGTTAGCATGACCATCTTATTCTTGTCTGTTAACAAAAAAAATTTGTTGTGTGTGTAAGGCCATACAAAGTTAATTGTTTGGTTTACAGGCGCGTGCGGGTGCCCTAAATTATCGTGGGTCAAATATTTTTTATCTCAATCTTGGTCTGCCCGCTAAAATTCATATCTTTGCCAAATATTAACCGTTTTTGACACTCCAGTATACCATTTTAACCGGCTCGAAACGAGCTTTCCAATGGTGTTAATTTCAAGCCTCTAACTCAAACCACTAAGAAGTTATTTGGCAAAAACTAAAATATTTTTAATACTAGACAATATAAATATCCTATTACCAGAATATTACACTTTTTTAGGCTGCCTGCATACTCCTTTAGCTTTGAGCTTGGTACATAACAAAGAAATGTGTCCAGTTAAATAAAATAAAATGCCTGGTTGCCTGGTGCTTCAATTTTTAACCTTGCCCGTAAACCAAACAATTTTTTTTGCATGGCCTAAAGTTTTCATTTTTTTTTGTTGTTAACTGAATATACTGCATAACTCGTAGGAAGAATGATTTATGCTGCCATTCCTCTTTGCGTTATGGTCATCCAGAACCACCCCTCGAATTGCTCAAGTCTACTTATTTCACAAACTGGAATGAATCACTTAAATTTTTCAACCCTTTTAACTTTTAACTGACCATCATTTTGAGGTGGTCTTTAAATTAATGTACTTCCAAAATGTAGTAAGCATGCCGACATACTACTGGGCTTTAACCGCAGTTCCGTGCACTGTCATCGCCATACAGAAATTAAGTCATTAAAAAACACTTAATCGTAGGATGGCCCCGCGAATTTTAAGATGGCTCAATGAGGCACATAAATCCTTTATGAAAAATAGATGATAACTTATGGTAGCGAAACGATTTGTACTTGCTAACCATTGCTTGGTTGGTGGGTTTTGTGATTTCTTTTTTTTTCTTTCAATATCTGATGAATTAATGTACAAATTTTTTTTTTTAGTGTTTCACTGTATTGCTTGCTTCATTGATTTCTCTATGGTTTATTTTTGTATATGTGTTATTGCGACTATTATCGTCATTTTTCCTGATCGTCCACATGGTATAGGATGCTGTTCCAGGTTATAAAAGCCGAAGAAAATTGGGCGTTGCCTCGGGTTACAACAGGGTAAGCTGAGAAAGGTGTAACAGTCTCGTGGTAGACATCCAGGCCTAGACCTATTTTTTAACCATTTGATCATTTAATATCATTTAGCCCTCAGCCACAAAGATCTTTACACAAACTGTTTTGCCCTTGTTTGGGCTCGTCAATAGAGAATACTTTATGGACGAGAGCTAGGCTACGCTTGCTAGGGCTAATGACAAGAGTAAAACTAATATGGTTTCAGCAAGCAAAATATCATGTCTCTATCATTCTCATGAATGGGGAATGAGTTTTAACATTTTGATTCATTTGTAGATATTTCAGATATTTTAGATATTTGATATTTCAACAAATTTTTTGCTTACTTAAAGATGAATACAAAAAAAAAATGGTTGGGGGAAGGCACAGCAAAAAAGCCAAAGAGCAACAATTTCAATGGAATCAATTAACGAAGTCGTGCAAGATTTTTTCTGAACTTGCCTCGAGAGGACTAAAGAAAACTAGGCACGACCAGCCTGTACTGATGTTAACTTGTAAAATTTCAATCTTCGATCCTTTGTTTTAATGAATTTTAAACATGTCAAATTGTTGAAAATTTGCAAATATGGCATTTATATTTTAATGGTTTTCTTAATGAATTTTATCTAATGAAAATGCATCCATAATACAGTGGAGTCGGGATACCCAGATATGTAGCACCTTGTTTTCTTACACAGTATTGCTGTTTTATCAAAGGTTCAACTTGATATCCAGAGTGTGCTGGTATTATGGCCTAGGCCTGGTAAACTTTTCATTTATTACTAGCCTGCGTAGGAAGTTTATCTCAATCCATGAAAAATAATACACAAACACGTTTTCATTTTGTGAAAAATTTCTGAATATAAAATTACAGTATCACATAAAGCTGCTACATATACATGGTAGAGATGTACAGTACTTAAAAAAGTCGAGCCGAGTTTACAACTTGTACTCGGCTCGTTGCTTGCAGCCATGCTTGAAAAACTCAAAACCGGTGAAAATGCAATAACTTCTCCAATTTTTGACTGATTTTGACATTGCAATTTACCAAATTCATTGTCTCGATGTGACCTTTCCAGTGGTGAAAATTAAAAGCCATTAGCTCAAAACAGATTTAAAGGTATATTTTTAAAACTGTAAATCATTTGTACATATTGCCCATTAATTGTTCAAAAAACTTAACAACACAATGCCACAACAATGAACAACAAACTTGTCCACTTAAACTTACGGTGGATTAAGGATGCCGTTCACCTTCATCAGAAGTTTTAATACCAAACGATAGGTCCGTTACATAGCGTCATCTGCTGCAGACTACGCTATGTAACGGGCGGATGCCTGGAATTGACAGACAGTTGACAATCCGACCAATAGAAGGTCCAATTATTTAAAATGATAATGTGTATAAAAATTAAATGCAGTTGAGTTCAGCACACTTAGCTGGAACATAACATTTACTTTTTGCTCATTATGAAATCTCAACGTAAAATGCCAATATTTGGTGATGTTATATCGACTGCATTCGGAAACACCAGTCTTTGATAGCACGGGGGCATTTGGGTGCACCCACCCCTACAGGATTAAATTAATCTACAGAGGACTGAGATAATATCATTAAGAGAACCCGTAGTGACAAAATGCAATTGCAGCTTAAATTATCAAGGGAAAGTAATAATAAAAATAATGAAGGTTACAAATCTCACCCAACTTTTTAGAAGACATTTGTCCTTGTAGTGCGTTGCACAGGATGCAAGTGATACTAATACAGGATTGCATTATGCAAGTCGGCCACTCACTTCATCCTCACTTTTCTCCAATTTGTCATCATGCTTTGAATTGTGGGTCTACTTCTGAGGAAGACATGTCAAAAGGTAACAAAATGAAGGGAAACCACCAATGCCTTCCACAAGTTGGATGAGATTTTTAACTTTTATTTATTTTTTGTCACATACTATGAGTCGAGTATGTAATTGCTAAAATTGTATGGATTGGGCTGACGTTACAATTTTTGTTTGCAAAGTGTGAAAATGGTACAGGAATGGTACCGCCATGGTTAATGGAAGACGATGATGGAGAAACTCCTGCTAACTCCAGGCCTGTTGGTCCTACGATGCAAGATTGGCAGCGTCATTGTAAGTATAGTGAGGTACTAGTGATATCACCTTTGTCCCTTGTATCGAAATGGATAGAAACAAATACAATTATTATATAATACGATTTTGAAACTAATCATTATAGACTGTAAAACAAAAATAATGTTAACAGCATCAGGGTGGCCAGAGGTTATCCGAACTGGCACGCCAGAGATCCTGAGCTCAAACCTAGTTTCAACCCACTCATCTGAATTGGGGAAAGAGAAGGCCAGGGGAATGTGCACATGCTCGTGTTGATTGTGGCATGTGAAAGATCCTAGAAACTTTCTAGAAAAATTCTCATTCCCTGTCACAAGATGACTTAAATGAAAGGGACGTAAAGGGTAATTTAAGGGACGTAAAGCTGAATTTCCTTTAACATGGTGACGACCGCACATCACATTGGTGCGACACATGGTTTTTCCACTGTCAAAGGGGTAAGTTTTTCAGTTGTTTTCTGTAATGCAGCTTACAAAGTGTCACATGATGGGATACTAGTTTCGTGTAATTCCTGCCAGCGCGCCAAACATAAATTTCATGAAAGAACAATCTAATTCACAACAAAAATACCGTAGTAGTTTTTACTCTGAAGGCTCATATCAAAAAAATGTCAGTCTAGAAAATTTAACGCACAATTTCAGATTACAGGAACCTCGTCAGATTCTTGCGAATTCAACAAACAGTAGTCATCCGTTTTCGTCAGGCACTAAGAGTTTATAGGGCTTACATCGTTTTAGGCATCGCGATTCGAAACCAGCGCTCGGTTTCGACACAACCGTTGCGCCTTCTCATCCTGGCCTACATAATTCATACAGGGATAAGAGAGCTTCTGTTCCGGAGTTGATCCTAAGGTGAACTGTTCCCTGGAGAGAAAAAAAAATAGGTTTCCTTGCTAGAATTATTTGTCGGAATAAGCAGCACTGAACTTTGATGTAATTTTTTTTATTCATTTCATTGCAGTGGAGTACCTAAAGAAAAAGAAACTTCCAGCTCATCGTGTTGGGGCAAGTTTTGATCGTCAGACTTCAGTTTCACCAACGTGGCTGCCATCATTTGGCCGTGTTTGGAACCATGGCAGGCGATTACAGTCAAAGTAGGCATATATTATTGTGCTAAGCAGGGAAGATTATCAAGTGCAGTATTAGATCCAGAATCACTCTAGTTTATTAGATCCTTACTGTAAGAATCGGTTCGTTAACAATTTATTAAATGCAATCTGGTTTTTTACTGTCTTGCTACTTAACCCTTTTAGGTCCGAACGACAATATATAGTTGCATCAAAACCGTGTCTAAAATGGCTTACGAATGATATATCGTTGCTTGAATTCAAAGCCCCGTTGCAAAAAAAAAAAAAAGACAATTCTAATTGCGTACAACAGAGGTGTAATTCCGATTAAATTAGGTATTTTGTAACATATATTTTCGGTTTATTTAATTCAATATCATTTTTTAGTTACCTTAATTGATCTTTTTGCTGGTTTGGTCGTCAAGATTGATGTTAAAATTACTTTTGTTTGCTGCAAATAGCCCTTCGTTCAAGCTGCATGGTCGCCATCTTGATCGCTTTAGAAAGCTGGGAATCCCCCCTTCCATGCTTGCTTTGAATGACATCAACTTCAACGTCACTGTCTTTATTCCTCGAATAAACTGATCCGTTTCAACGACCTTTTTGAACCTTTGTCAGTATCGCGAGCTACGATTGGTCCATTCGTGGTACGTGAGTACTAATCGCAAAGGAGCCCACGTTACGCCAAGCAAGTGGAGGTCAGAGCTATTGGCGCTAGCACGCATGCGTCTCTTTTGGACAGCTGGCTAGGAGCGCGATGGCGGCCGACAACGGATGTCTTTCAACAATCGTGAATATTGAGGAAATACAACAACTTTAAACTACTTGTACGGTACTAAAAACATCCAAAAAAGTTTCGGAAGCAGTAAATGATGCTGTAATGAAAGAATAACCAGTGGATGTTATCATTTCAAAGTCTCCTGGGTACTGCAAGTTGAATATTTTTGTAAGCGCATTTAGTCATTTACGTAGTCGAACTTAACAGTTTTGAAATTACGAAAACATAATACGATCATCTCTAGTATTTTTGTACAATAATTTACAATATAATTATTATTATGTCTGCAATTTTTCATGCACGGAGATCGTATAGTTCTTTTACTACGATTTATTTTACTGAGGCGTGTAATAAGTTTACGGCACTAATGTTTTAGCTGTGGTTTTTTCGCAGCGAACAATAAAAATGGCGTTGGACCCGAAAGGGTTAAAATTGATATGTTAAGATGTTGGAGAGATTGCACTTCAGTTCGAGGTGCCACTATAACCCTTTACAAGATTATGCAACAGGGTTACGGAGGGCCAATTCTTCGCTCTCACTTCTTGGTTAATACCCGGGCACATACGCGCGGCCATCCGCTGAAACTCACGGTTGACTATCATTGACACAAATGGGCACATCACACCTTCTTTCCCGGGTTATTCACATTTGGAACGCCCTTCCGGAACCTGTTGTATTGCCTCAAGCACCAATGCCTTCGATATGCACTTCGCTGGTGCACCAGAACTTGTGTACTTTTTCGACTAGGCTTGCGGTCCATTGTGCCTTTTGCTGTTTTTTTTTGTTTTGTTATTTTATACCCCCTCAATGAAGTGTTTGAGGTCGTTGGCGGTGTTAGTTGTTGTTGATTAGTCTATCTGTCTTTTGTTTTGTTTGTATTAATTATTTATTTCGCATTTTGCAATGCCCGGAAGGGGCAATTTAATGCTGAAATTAAAGTTGAAGTTAATGTTCGTGCACATGGAATAATCTTCAAACACTTATCACGACCAAATGTGGTTGATGCGAGACATCACATGCCAGAAGTTGCTGAGAGGGTTCCTTCAGTGAGAAATCAAAAAAATTGTCAACTTTCTCGTATCAGGTTTGAAAAGAAAACAGAAAAGAAAAAATTTTTTTAGTTGCTTGTAAATGTCTACACTAACCATAGGAGGTCCATGTTGTATCTCGCCCTTTGTATTACTTTGTTTGTCACAAGATAGACTGAGATAGAAACTGCTAGTCTCACTTCCCGGCTCAAGGCCTGTTTATTCATCATCGTCGAATCTTATTTCACCAAACCAGCACTCTATGTGTTATGTAACTACCAGCTCACATGAGGATTGGTCTGGAGATGAGAAGAGAGATTTACAACTTTACTCCAGGAAGCATTGGTTTGAAGAAGCAAAACTTCTGAACGATGTTGATTGCCAATTCCTAGTTTGTTTACGCCAATGACAGCACTAGTGCTATTGTTTTACAAGGTAAAAGCTGCACGGCCTATCTTTTAAAGTACGTTCTCTTGAAAGTAATTAGTCACTCGTTCTACAACTGGCTGCTTGAGGGTTTCCTCTCAGAACGAGCGGTAACAAGCAATAAAACATGGAGCAGATTATAGTGAACACTCTAGTGTCCAGCCACAGGGCCCCCTGTGTGCCACTACTATAAATGCCATATAAGGAACGTCGGAGGACACAAGCCCTGTAAGGCTTGTGTTCTGCATAGAAGATGGCGTTGCGGTTTTAGTTGATCTTATTAAGCAAGGGAAGAGAAGCAAGATTAGGATAAATAAAATGGAGCAGTGACTCCATCAGATGACAAAGACAATGAGCCGGGAGGGGAGGGGAGGAGAAAAATAAAACGACTAAATCTGCTTTATTTATGATATTACCACAATGCCATCTTACCTACAGAACACAAGCCTTGCTGGGAAGCACCAACTGTGTTCTCCGATCCTTCTCACATGGTGTACAGTTTTAGGAACTTAAGGCCATTAAAAAAAGAAAAGTTGGTTCTCAGGCCCTCCCACACCGATATTTTGACGGGAAATAACAAGAAACGACGCGGCAAAAATAGTAGTTTCAGATCAAAAGTGGTCCTTAGTGAGAAATGACAATATAAAAACATTATTTTTGTCGTTAAATAATTTTATGGACACGTGATAAGCAGAATTACGAGGCAGTGTTCTTTATTTTACCCAAAATAAAAAAATTATTCCCCAAAATGTACAGAAATTTAGAACCGAAAAAGAAAAAAATTAAAATAAAATTCTGCCCGCCTGCACGGATTTCATGAGCAAAATGCCCGAGAACCAACTTTCTTTTTTTAAGTGGCCTAATGTAGAAATTTTTTTATTTTTTTAAGAAGATCTCAATCGTCACTTATTCTTTTGCAGTATGTATGTTCTTGCGAATGGCAGAATGCTTATGTATTTTATTTTTGTTTGGCAGGCAGGAATTTAATTCCGAAACTAATTCCAGCCGTAAAAAGAGAAAATTTAAATAAAGACTTGAAGATCAACAGTATTTGTTCGACCACATATTTAGGTTGGTGTAGATCTTAATTATTTTTTGTTGTATAAAACTGGACTAACTCATCTGGAATAAAATTGTTTTAGCCGTATCCTGTCATTGCAGACTATGCTTGGATGTTCCGTCTTATCAAATTGAATGTGTCATAGTGTTGTAAATTAGGAAGGGAATAGCAAATTGAGGAAAAATTGCTGTCTATCTTACTGCAAATGGAAACGTGCCCGAGTATAACAAGTCAACTATAAATAATTCTTAAAATGTCTGTGATTTACAAGAAATACAGTGGCATACACAGCACAGCACACTGGATGCAAGTTCCATGTGTACATAAGACGATAACATAGTTCGATCTCACATCCTCTTGGATCGAAAACCAAGTCGTTATCAACTGTGCTGTGCTTTTTCTAGCCTCACTGGTTTACTCACGTAACTTGCTTTCTTACTTCCTGCAAATACTTACCTTCAGTAATATTGCTAAAACCACCTTTTATGCTATTTACTGCTCGCTTATGAACTAAAAACCCCATTTTTCATGTTCTCCCTAAGCTTTTCTCCACTGGCGCCAGGTGGCGCTGCACGTCCTTACCGACGTCAGCGCCCCCACCAGTCCAACCGCATCACTTTTCGAGCACTCCATCGTGGATGGTTGTGCGAGTTTTTACTGCGTGCTTCGCGAATTAACCAACGCGTATTATTGACTACAACAACGGACTTCGATGTCAAGAAGTGGATCCGGCGAGCGGCTTATTGGAAAGTAGCACGGTGGGAACAGGATCGAAGCACGGCAACGGTCGGTAGACGGTAGGCTTAACGGATACGGCCATGCCGGCGGTGTTTTTTGGTCGGCCGGTCGTTGCCGAGGGCAAGATGGCGGCCGAGAATGAAGCTTTTGTGATTCGTGGTTACGGAGGCGTCGTTGCCTCCCGTTCTTCCCCGGGATGTTGTTCGTGTTGAAATACCATTTTTTCATGCTGATGGTGATTTGTAGAGTGAGCCAGTGGAGTTGTCACCGTCCCGCAAGGCAGGTCCGTGCCGATCCGATGGCGGGCGTTAGGTGAGTGGCCGACAGTGGCGGTAAGTTGAAAACCAGTAGTGTTGAGAGGATGAATAGGACGACCGCTCCCGGTGGGGAAAATAGCGGTGCGGTTCCTACACTGAGTGGTAAAAAGCCGGCCACGGGCGCTGTCCGTGGTCCGGCTATCCCAGCAAAGAAAAAAAAGTTGCAAGTGCCGCGTTTGGACATAATTGCAACGCCGAGTTGAGCCGAGGGGTGCAAATTGAGGGAGTTTTTAACCGGACCCACGCTGTCGCCACTGGCAACATGTGTAGCACCATCGGCGACACTCAGTAGCTACTAGACGCTGATGCAGCGGGACACATTTTCGCCGTTCTGTAGCCAGTTGTCACCAGGGAAAGTAGCTGTATGACGCTGACGCAGTGGGACACATCGTCGCCGTTCTGTAGCCAGTTGTCACCAGGGTAAGTAGCTGTTATGACGCTGACGCAGCGGGACACATTGTCACCAGGGAAAGTAGCTGTATGACGCTGACGCAGCGGGACACATCGTCTCCGTTCTGTAGCCAGTTGTCACCAGGGTAAGTAGCTATTATGACGCTGACGCAGCGGGCACATTGTCGCCGTTCTGTTGCCAGTTGTCACTTCGAGGGTGTCACATGTCGCCGGTAGGCGTGGCTGCTATGACACTGGCGCAGCGGGACCAAATTAAAAAAAAAAAAACGTCGCCAGGTATCGCTGCGCAGTCGTCCTGTGTCACCAACGGTATGGTGAGTGTCTCCATGGGCGTTTGCCCATAGGCCTATGTGTTTATGGTATGTTAGGGTATGTTTACATTATTCGTTATTGCCTCTACATTTCTTTGGTCCTGGAATGGCAGCTGCGTTGGCTCCTGCGGTGTGCATCAAGACATGGTCTCACTGGAGTTTGGCGATTTGGACGGTTAGTACTATGGGTTTGAAGTAGGGTTCTCCCCCCTCCTTTTGCCTTCGACTGTCTTCTCTTCCTTGGGTCCTTAGGCTGAGTGGGGGGGGGTGAATCTGATGCCCTTTGGGGTCTGGCCGCTATGTGCGGTCGCACGGGGCCACTATGCCCAATTTTTTTTTTGCGAATCGCAAACAAGTTGTATTGTGTATGCATTGTTGTCTCGTAAGGTCAAACCAAAACATGTGAATGGAGCTGTAGCTTGTTCGTCTGGTTCGAGTAAGAGTTTCCTTGGCTTAAGTATGAATCAGAAGGGGGACTTTAAAGTACATGTTGAAGTTAAATCCAATTAAGTCGGTTTCTGTGGAAACCTGGCACTCGAGGCTCGGTCATCAGCGTAAATTGGGCCTGATAAATTTACATAACTCCAAGGTGGTACATGGATACTAGTGAGTGAGGCCTAACTCTCCTCAGTGTGAGGTCTGCAAGGTAACCAAATCGACTAGGGCCAGTTTTAAGGGTATTGGTGCTTGCAGAGTAAGAAGCCCCTCGAGCTCCTTCACATGGATGTTTGGGGACCAAGTCGCACGGTATCCTTGGGTAATTGTAGATATGTGCTTACTTTACTTGATGATTATTCTCGTTATGCATGGGTGTTTCCCATCGCTAAGGAAAGCGATGTGTTTCAAACGTTTGTTGACTTTCGTGCCAGAAATGAAAGACAATTTAGCCTCAACTTTGTAAATGTTCGCACGGACCGAGGTATGGAATTTTGTGATTATATATGTAGGTTGGGTATCAGATACCAGCGAACCAATGCCTACTCACCAGCTATGGCTGGAATCGCTAGGCGATTTAACCGCACGTTGTTCGAAGGTATACTTGCAATACTTCACGAGACTTCTCTGCCACGCAATCTTGGGCAGAATTTGTATGTACGTTCACCTACCTGAAGCATAGGTACCCTCACTCATACTTAGGCTTTAGGGTCCCTTGTACATTATTGTTTGATCGAGGTGTATCAGTTAGACATTACGAAGACCTGGTGCAATGTGTTATGTACACTTCCATAAGCCTGGAAGGGATACCCTTGACGTTAAAGCTTGACGTTAGGTGTGCTGTTAGTGGCCAGCATGTCTGACCCTTTCTTACCTATTGCACTTCTTGGTGCAATAAATCATATATTATTGTTATTATTATCATTGGCTATGCGGTAGACACAGTAGGCTATAGAGTGGAATCCCCAAACTTACTTGGTCGTTGAAACTAAACATGTAACAGTTGATGAGGTTAAGTTATGGGAAAGGGAGAAGAGGTCCTTGCAGTATAGGCCTCAGAGTGTGCCCAAACCCAGTCTAAGTGCAACTACATTTAACTATGGAAAGGGACTTAGTTCGGGTACAGAGTCAGAATCGGATGGTAATTCTAGGGTAGAAGCAGAACAGAAGACTGAAGGCCCACTAACCATTGAAGAAGTTCCTCCACGACCATTCATTCGTAGTAATAGTGTAGGCTCCTCCCCCAAATTGGCTCCTTTAGATTATCAGTATTGGTGAAGGGAAGTAGTAGTCCGTCAGACGGGGCAAAGGGTAGGTAGGTTGGATGTGTACTATCACACCCCATATGGAATTATGTTCCGCAGTGTTAATGATGTCAAATAATATTGTGTAGAACGGGAATGTCAGTTTGAACCACTGTTCGATTTTAGGGGTAGACGAACACCTGATTTCGGAACTGTATCCACTAGTGGGCAGGATAGTCCTGTTGATTTCAGTGATGCTGCGGCATACGTGTGTATTGTTGGGCCAATTAACTATGCAGAAGCCATTGCCTCTCCTCACAAGTGTGAATGGGAACGGTCCATGGAGACAACATTGCGTCCTTTAAGAAAAGAGGGGTACATAGAGGTTAATGTAACTATAGATATGGAAGTGGGGATGTAAATGGATATACAAGGTAGAAGAATACCGACGGAAGCGTTAGACGTTTCCGCTCCCGACTAGTACCTCGGGGGTTTTGTCACGAGGTTCACCATGGTACGGTGTGGCTATTGCAAACAGCCGTATATGGTCTTCACCAAAGTGGGTGACTGTGATGGGAAGAACTTGAAAAGCCATTAGTGATGATGGGATTTTCTAAGTTCTTGGGACTTAACCTGTGTTTATCATTTTGGTTTAGATGCAGTTTTATGTGGATGTTTTGCTTTTGTTAGCCAGAAACGAAACTCTTAGAGCAAATGTAGTAACGTTGCTTGAATCCAAATTCAAACTCACGTCTTTCGAAGTAAAAAAAAAAAAAAAAAAAAACCTTTTAGGTGTTGCCTTCCTAAGAATTGATGGCATGACAGTTATTCATCAAATCTTACTTTTCACAACTCACGGAGAGGTATGACGTCGATGAAACGTGTACGGTGCGTGTACCAGTACGTGTGCCAGTTCATGTCTGCAGGTACTGGTGTTCAAACGAGGCGTGACGAAGATGAGACAAGTGTACATTTCCCATACAGGTCACTAGTAGAAAGTTGTTGTATGGAGCCTCTAGAACAAGGCCTGATATTCTTTTGGGTGTTATAATATTGTACCAATGCCTTTACGTCCATTCATATTCGCTTATTGTTGACCATACTGCAATACTTATGTACTGTCAGTACGAAACATTATGCTATTGATCTTTCAAGTGTC